>JAODAL010051590.1:0-26578 GCA_025379985.1 Phyllomedusa bahiana | reverse complement strand
GGGGGGAGGCGCACAGGGTTGAGGGGGCGCCAGGGGGGAGGGAGGCGCAAATTTGGGGGGGGAGAGAAGGTGGGAGGGAGCACAGGGTTGGAGGGAGGCGCAAGGGTGGGGAGGCGGCACAGGGTTGGAGGGAGGCTCACAAGGGGTGGGGAGGCTGCACGGGGTTGGAGTGAGGCTGCAAAGGGTTGGAGGGAGGCTGCACAGGGATTGGAGGTTGGCAGACAGGGTTGGAGGGAGGCAGCACAGGGTTGGTTGGAGGCTGCACAGGGTTTGGAGGGAGGCGCCTGCACAGGGTTACAAGGAGGCAGCACAGGGTTGGAGGGAGGCAGCACAGGGTTGGAGGGAGGCTGCACAGGGTTGGAGGCAGGCTGCTCAGGTATGGAGGGAGGCTGCAGATGGATGGGGGAGGCTGATTAGGACTGGGGAGGACTGCACAGAGCTGGAGGGAAAGCTGCACAGGGATAGGGGGAGGTTACACAGGGATGGGGTGAGGCTGCACAGGGATGGGGTGAGGCTGCACAGGGATGGGGTGAGGCTGCACAGGGTTGGAGGGAGGCGGCACAGGGTTGGAGGGAGGCGGCACAGGGTTGGAGGGAGGCGGCACAGGGTTGGAGGGAGGCGGCACAGGGTTGGAGGGAGGCGGCACAGGGTTGGAGGGAGGCGGCACAGGGTTGGAGGGAGGCGGCACAGGGTTGGAGGGAGGCTGCACAGGGTTGGAGGGAGGCTGCTTAGGGCTGGGGGAGGACTGCAGAGAGCTGGAGGGAAAGCTGCACAGGGATAGGGGGAGATTACACAGGGCTGGGGGGAGGTTGCACAGGGATAGAGGGAGTCTGCAAAGGGTAGGCTGCACAGGGCTGAGGGGAGAGTGCACAGGGAGGGAGGTTTCACGGGGCTGGAGAGAGCCTTCACAGGGATGGGGGGAGGCTGCACAGGGATGGGGGGAGGCTGCACAGGGATGGGGGGAGGCTGCACAGGGATGGGGGGAGGCTGCACAGGGTTGGAGGGAGGCTGCACAGGGTTGGAGGGAGGCTGCACAGGGTTGGAGGGAGGCTGCACAGGGTTGGAGGGAGGCTGCACAGGGTTGGAGGGAGGCTGCACAGGGATGGGGTGAGGTTGCACAGGGATGGGGTGAGGCTGCACAGGGATGGGGTGAGGCTGCACAGGGATGGGGTGAGGCAGCACAGGGTTGGAGGGAGGCAGCACAGGGTTGGAGGGAGGCAGCACAGGGTTGGAGGGAGGCAGCACAGGGTTGGAGGGAGGCAGCACAGGGTTGGAGGTTGGCAGCACAGGGTTGGAGGTTGGCAGCACAGGGTTGGAGGTTGGCAGCACAGGGTTGGAGGGAGGCAGCACAGGGTTGGAGGGAGGCAGCACAGGGTTGGAGGGAGGCGTCCACAGGGTTGCGAGGGGGAGGCCGCAGCGGGTGGGAGGTAGCCTGCACAGGGTTGGAGGGAGGCTGCACAGGGTTTGGAGGGCAGCTGACCCAACAGGTTTGGAGGGAGGCTGCACAGGGTTGGAGGGAGGCTGCACAGGGTTGGAGGGAGGCTGCACAGGGTTGGAGGGAGGCTGCACAGGGTTGGAGGGAGGCTGCACAGGGATGGGGGGAGGCTGCAGATGGATGGGGGAGGCTGATTAGGACTGGGGAGGACTGCACAGAGCTGGAGGGAAAGCTGCACAGGGATAGGGGGAGGTTACACAGGGATGGGGTGAGGCTGCACAGGGATGGGGTGAGGCTGCACAGGGATGGGTGAGGCAGCCGAGCACAGCGGTTGGAGGGAGTCAGGCACAGGGTAGGAAGGAGCAGACAGGGTTGGATGGAGGCAGCACAGGGTTGGAGGGAGGCAGCACAGGGTTGGAGGTTGGCAGCACAGGGTTGGAGGTTGGCAGCACAGGGTTGGAGGTTGGCAGCACAGGGTTGGAGGGAGGCAGCACAGGGTTGGAGGGAGGCAGCACAGGGTTGGAGGGAGGCTGCACAGGGTTGGAGGGAGGCTGCACAGGGTTGGAGGGAGGCTGCACAGGGTTGGAGGGAGGCTGCACAGGGTTGGAGGGAGGCTGCACAGGGTTGGAGGCAGGCTGCTCAGGGATGGAGGGAGGCTGCAGATGGATGGGGGAGGCTGATTAGGACTGGGGAGGACTGCACAGAGCTGGAGGGAAAGCTGCACAGGGATAGGGGGAGGTTACACAGGGATGGGGTGAGGCTGCACAGGGATGGGGTGAGGCTGCACAGGTGGGTGTGATGGCTTGCTCAGGGTTGGTTTTAGGCGGCGCAGGTTGGGATTTAGGCGGCAGGCACAGGGTTGTGAGGGAGCGGCACAGGGCTTGGAGGGAGGCGGACACAGGGTTGGAAGGGAGCGGGCACAGGTTGGAGGGGAGGCAGCACAGGGTTGGGGGGAGGCTGCACAGGGTTGGAGGGAGGCTGCTTAGGGCTGGGGGAGGACTGCAGAGAGCTGGAGGGAAAGCTGCACAGGGATAGGGGGAGATTACACAGGGCTGGGGGGGAGGTTGCACAGGGATAGAGGGAGTCTGCAAAGGGTAGGCTGCACAGGGCTGAGGGGAGAGTGCACAGGGAGGGAGGGAGGTTTCTCGGGGCTGGGAGAAGAGCTTCACAGGGTTGGGGGGAGCCTTCACAGGGATGGGGGGAGGCTGCACAGGGATGGGGGAGATTACACAGGGTGGGGGCGGCTGCACAGGGTTGGGGGGAGGCTGCACAGGGTTGGAGGGAGGCTGCACAGGGTTGGAGGGAGGCTGCACAGGGTTGGTGGGAGGCTGCACAGGGTTGGAGGGAGGCTGCACAGGGTTGGAGGGAGGCTGCACAGGGTTGGAGGGAGGCTGCACAGGGTTGGAGGGAGGCTGCACAGGGATGGAGGGAGGCAGCACAGGGTTGGAGGGAGGCAGCACAGGGTTGGAGGGAGGCAGCACAGGGTTGGAGGGAGGCAGCACAGGGTTGGATGGAGGCAGCACAGGGTTGGATGGAGGCAGCACAGGGTTGGATGGAGGCAGCACAGGGTTGGATGGAGGCAGCACAGGGTTGGATGGAGGCAGCACAGGGTTGGAGGGAGGCAGCACAGGGTTGGAGGGAGGCAGCACAGGGTTGGAGGGAGGCGGCACAGGGTTAGAGGGAGGCGGCACAGGGTTAGAGGGAGGCAGCACAGGGTTAGAGGGAGGCAGCACAGGGTTAGAGGGAGGCAGCACAGGGTTTGAGGGAGGCGGCACAGGGTTAGGGGGAGGCTGCACAGGGTTGGAGGGAGGCTGCACAGGGTTGGAGGGAGGCTGCACAGGGTTGGAGGGAGGCTGCACAGGGTTGGAGGCAGGCTGCTCAGGGATGGGGGAGGCTGATTAGGACTGGGGAGGACTGCACAGAGCTGGAGGGAAAGCTGCACAGGGATAGGGGGAGGTTACACAGGGATGGGGTGAGGCTGCACAGGGATGGGGTGAGGCTGCACAGGGTTGGAGGGAGGCGGCACAGGGTTGGAGGGAGGCGGCACAGGGTTGGAGGGAGGCGGCACAGGGTTGGAGGGAGGCGGCACAGGGTTGGAGGGAGGCGGCACAGGGTTGGAGGGAGGCGGCACAGGGTTAGAGGGAGGCGGCACAGGGTTGGAGGGAGGCAGCACAGGGATAGAGGAGGCCGGCACAGGGTTTGGAGGGAGCACTGCCACAGGGTTGGAGGGAGGCAGCACAGGGTTGGAGGGAGGCAGCACAGGGTTGGAGGGAGGCTGCACAGGGTTGGAGGGAGGCTGCAGATGGATGGGGGAGGCTGATTAGGACTGGGGAGGACTGCACAGAGCTGGAGGGAAAGCTGCACAGGGATAGGGGGAGGTTACACAGGGATGGGGTGAGGCTGCACAGGGATGGGGTGAGGCTGCACAGGGATGGGGTGAGGCTGCACAGGGATGGGGTGAGGCTGCACAGGGATGGGGTGAGGCTGCACAGGGATGGGGTGAGGCTGCACAGGGATGGGGTGAGGCTGAAAAGGGTTGGACAGAGGCTGAACAGGGGTTGGAGGGAGGCTGAACAGGGGTTGGAGGGAGGCTGAACAGGGTTGGAGGGAGGCTGAACAGGGTTGGAGGGAGGCTGACCAGGGTTGGAGGGAGGCAGTGCAGGGTTGGAGGGAGGCTGAACAGGGTGGTGGGACGGCCAAGTTCAGGGTTGGAGGAGGCAGTACAAGTACAGGTTGGGGGAGGTCAGAGCACAGGGTTGGAGGGAGGCAGCACAGGGTTGGAGGGAGGCAGCACAGGGTTGGAGGGAGGCAGCACAGGGTTGGAGGGAGGCAGCACAGGGTTGGAGGGAGGCAGCACAGGGTTGGAGGGAGGCTGCACAGGGTTGGAGGGAGGCTGCACAGGGATAGGGGGAGATTACACAGGGCTGGGGGGAGGTTGCACAGGGATAGAGGAAGTCTGCAAAGGGTAGGCTGCGCAGGGCTGAGGGGAGAGTGCACAGGGGGGAGGGAGGTTTCACGGGGCTGGAGAGAGCCTTCACAGGGATGGGGTGAGGCTGCACAGGGATGGGGTGAGGCTGCACAGGGATGGGGGGAGGCTGCACAGGGATGGGGGGAGGCTGCACAGGGATGGGGGGAGGCTGCACAGGGTTGGAGGGAGGCTGCACAGGGTTGGAGGGAGGCTGCACAGGGTTGGAGGGAGGACTGCAGAGAGCTGGAGGGAAAGCTGCACAGGGATAGGGGGAGATTACACAGGGCTGGGGGGAGGTTGCACAGGGATAGAGGGAGTCTGCAAAGGGTAGGCTGCACGGGGCTTGGGGGAGGCTGCGCAGAGGATGCTGCACAAGAATGGAGGGAAACTACACAGGGCAGGGGGGAGGTTACACCGGCCTGGGGGGAGACTTCTCAAGGCTGGAGAGAGGCTGCACAGGGGTGGAGGGAGGCTGCGCAGAGGATGCTGCACAAGAATGGAGGGAAACTACACAGGGCAGGGGGGAGGTTACACCGGCCTGGGGGGAGACTTCTCACGGCTGGAGAGAGGCTGCACAGGGGTGGAGGAAGGCTGCACAGGGGTGGGGGAAGGCTGGAGAGGGATGGAGGGAGGTTGCGCAGGCTAGGCTGCAGAGGGATGGAGGGAGTCTGTACAGAGTTAGAGAAAGGCTTCACAGGCCTTGACGGAGGTTGTACAGAGATGGAGGGAGGTTGCACAGGGATGGAGGGAAGCTGCACAGGGATGGTGGGAGGCTCTACGGGGATGGTGGGAGGCTGTACAGGGATGGTGGGAGGCTGTACAGGGATAGATGGAGGCTGCAGAGGCATGGAGGGAGTCTGTACAGAGTTAGAGAAAGGCTTCACAGGCCTTGACGGAGGTTGTACAGAGATGGAGGGAGGTTGCACAGGGATGGTGGGAGGCTGTACAGGGATAGAGGGAGGCTGCACAGGGATGGAAGGAGGCTGCAAAGGGCTGGGGGGAGGCAGCACAGGGTTGGAGGGAGGCTGAACAGGGTTGGAGCGAGGCTGAACCGGGTTGGAGCGAGGCTGAACAGGGTTGGAGCGAGGCAGCACAGGGTTGGAGCGAGGCAGCACAGGGTTGGAGGGAGGCGGCACAGGGTTGGAGGGAGGCGGCACAGGGTTGGAGGGAGGCGGCACAGGGTTGGAGGGAGGCGGCACAGGGTTGGAGGGAGGCGGCACAGGGTTGGAGGGAGGCGGCACAGGGTTGGAGGGAGGCGGCACAGGGATGGGGTGAGGCTGCACAGGGTTGGAGGGAGGCTGCACAGGGTTGGAGGGAGGCTGCACAGGGTTGGAGGGAGGCTGCTTAGGGCTGGGGGAGGACTGCAGAGAGCTTGAGGGAAAGCTGCACAGGGATAGGGGGAGATTACACAGGGCTGGGGGGAGGTTGCACAGGGATAGAGGGAGTCTGCAAAGGGTAGGCTGCGCAGGGCTGAGGGGAGAGTGCACAGGGGGGGAGGGAGGTTTCACGGGGCTGGAGAGAGCCTTCACAGGGATGGGGTGAGGCTGCACAGGGATGGGGTGAGGCTGCACAGGGATGGGGTGAGGCTGCACAGGGTTGGAGGGAGGCTGCACAGGGTTGGAGGGAGGCTGCACAGGGTTGGAGGGAGGCTGCACAGGGTTGGAGGGAGGCTGCACAGGGTTGGAGGGAGGCAGCACAGGGTTGGAGGGAGGCAGCACAGGGTTGGAGGGAGGCAGCACAGGGTTGGAGGGAGGAAGCACAGGGTTGGAGGGAGGCAGCACAGGGTTGGAGGGAGGCAGCACAGGGTTGGAGGGAGGCAGCACAGGGTTGGAGGGAGGCAGCACAGGGTTGGAGGGAGGCTGCACAGGGTTGGAGGGAGGCTGCTTAGGGCTGGGGGAGGACTGCAGAGAGCTTGAGGGAAAGCTGCACAGGGATAGGGGGAGATTACACAGGGCTGGGGGGAGGTTGCACAGGGATAGAGGGAGTCTGCAAAGGGTAGGCTGCACAGGGCTTGGGGGAGGCTGCGCAGAGGATGCTGCACAAGAATGGAGGGAAACTACACAGGGCAGGGGGGAGGCTACCCAGGCCTGGGGGGAGACTTCTCAAGGCTGGAGAGAGGCTGCACAGGGGTAGGGGAAGGCTGCACAGGGGTGGAGAGAAGCTGCATAGGGCTGGAGGGAGGCTGAACAGCGCTGGGTAGGCTAAACAGGGATGGAAGGAAGCTGAACTGGGATGGATGGAAGCTGCACAGGGCTGGGGTAGGCTGCACAGGGGAGGCACAGTGCTGGGGGAGGCTGCACAGGGCTAGAGGGAGGTTGCACAGAGCTGGTGGGAGGCTGCACAAGGTAGGCTGCACAGGGCTCGCGGGAGGCTGCACAGGTTTGATGCACAGGGCTTGGGGGAGGCTGCACAGGTGAGGCTGCACAGGCTGGAGGGAGAATGCACAGGGCTTGGGGGAGCTTGCACAGGGAAAGCTGCACAAGGATCGGGATAGGCTGCACAGGGAAGGAGGGAGGCTGTACAAGGATGGAGGGAGGGTGCACAGGGTAAGCTGCACAGGGATGGAACGAGGCTGGTCAAATTTGGGGGGAGGCTACAGAGGGTAGGCTGCGCAGGGCTGAGGGGAGGATGCACAGGACTGGTGGGTAGGCTGCACAGGGATGGAGGGAGGTTTCCGGGGCTGGAGAGAGCCTTCACAGGGATGGGGTGAGGCTGCACAGGGATGGAGGTAGGCTGCACAAGGTTGGAGGGAGGCTGCGCAGGGGAGGCTGCACAAGGCTTGGGGGAGGTCACACAGGGAAAGCTGCACAAGGATGGAGAGAGGCTGCATAGGGATGGAGGAGGCTGTACAGGGATGGTGGGAGGCTGCACAGGGATGGAACGAGGTTGGACAGGTTTATGGGGATGATACATAGGGTAGGTTGCACAGGGCTGGGGTGAAGTGCACATGGGAGGCTTGTATTTTCTGTATTAAGGGTCGTTCTAGCTCAGGAACATTATTTGAGGTGAAGCATTAGGGCGTATTGTTCAGGGGATATGAGGTTCCGTTGTTATGGGTATAGTCATAGGGCCAGGCTGTTGAGGGACAGGTTTAGGGGGACCTTCACCACTATGTTAATAATCCCTCTTTGTTTTATCCTTTAGAATACCATCAAAAATGTATGCTGACGGATCTACGTTAGGGGCGTTTCATAGGGCAAGAGCCAAATGTAGATAAATCAGGATTGACTATCTTACACATTCCACTCTCTTTTGCGGGCGGTATATAACTGATGTGTACCTCTCAACAGAAGCGGAAGGATCCACATCTTTCTCTTCTGGTAGTGAAAGCTATGGACAAGTTTGACCCTGTGCTTCGGAAGCTTTCCGGAGTTCACACCAAACATTGTGGCAAAAAAATGTGTTGTGAATGTAGCCTAACATGTCAGGATCGGTCGCCATAGGAAATGGCTGTAGAAAATTATTCAATTAGAATGAAAAGGGGATTTCTGATCAGGAAGAGAGGTTAAGGAGAGGAAGAAATGTTCCTCACCTTCTGTTAATGGGACTTAGATTGTATTATACTAGAAGCTGGTCTATAGAAGAGATACATATTCAGAACATGTATAATCCCCATGAATCAGGACGATACTACCACACATCTGCAGGTCCTAGAATCATTTCCAGCCTGAGTGTTATCAGTCATTTAATAGACATATTAATTACCTGTCTTGTGGTTCCACTTGTTTTGAAGCCTAACAAGGGACTCGGTCACAATGTCTTCTTTCCCATGGGGAATCAGTCACCTGTAAAAAAAAACAGAGGTGTGATAATATGTACTGCTACAATGGCTATAGAGGCAATTTGTATGTACACAGGGGCCCTATTTACTTAGTTCAGATACAAAATACAAAGATATGCAAGAAGGAAAAAAAAACTTTCCCAGTTGTCCACCCCCCAACTAAAGTCAAAAACACCATGGTGAATCCATGTGATTAAAAACGATATGTATCCCTCTGATGAAAGGCTGCAATGTATCCCACTGTATAGGCAATGAGATTGATACCTTTGCTCTCTCAAGATAGTAGATGGCAGTGCTGGGCACTGTCTGGTCTTCCTTCCTCTACCTGTATTTCTAGCATCCTGCCTTGATGGGTCGACATCAGCAGAACATGCTAGATACCACTGCCCACCACTGAGCCTGCTGGTGGAGGAGGGTGAATAGGGGGAGGGGGGGTTTCAGATGTAAGATGAAATGGACATAAAACCTGCAACACGGCAGGAACACCCTCATGCCCAGTGTCGGACTGGCCCACCACAGCATAGGAGAATCCTCCGGTGGGCCCCCGACCAACACAGGTGACAGCCGCTGGCCCCCACACAGGACAGGGGCCCGCGCTCTCTATATTAAAAATAGCTGCCTCCTGCCACCACTGCTGTGGAAGGGGTCTTGATGGAGAGAGGGGCCTGCGCTGTGCTTCCCAACGGTGCTCTCTCTCTCTGCTGAGGGTGGGTACATTTTGAATTTTTGAGCCCGCCCAAAGGGCGTTGCCCCCCCTTGGGGGGCTGGGATTTAAAAGGGCCCGCCTAAGCGGGGGAGAAGAGGGCTGGGTTTCCCCTTTAAGAAGTAATTGTTAATCTAAAGGGGGGGCCCAGTAGGGGGCTGACAGTTTAAAGGAAGGGGAAAAGTCAGTGGGGCAGTCTAAGAGGGGGGCAGTGGCAGGTCAGGGGTCAAAAAGAGGGGGGCCCAGCTAGAGGGGGGGCAGTTAAGAGGGGGGTGACATTTTTAAAGAGGGGGGGTTTACGAAAGGGCCAGGGGGCAGTTTAGAGGGGGGGAAGGGGGGCCTAAAGGGGGATGGGCAGTTAGGGGGGGGCCAAACCCGTCTAGGGGGCATTTTAAAGGGGCATGGTTTTTAGGCCGTCAAAAGGCACCCGAGGTTTGGGTGCAAAAGCGTGAAAAGGGGCAGGGGGCGGGGGGCCGGGGGGGGGGCGGCTAAGGCCCCTTTTAACAGAATTTTTAGGCGTAAGGCCGTTAATGTGATGCCTTTTAGGGGATTTCGAGCGGGGGGGGGGAAACTTTTTCTTAGGAGGGGGTTGAAGCTAAGGGCTCTGAGGAAAATGGGCGCAGAGGGGCCAATCTAAAAATAACGTTGGAAGGGCCTTGGACAGTTTTTAGGGGGCCCCAGTTAAGAGGGGGGAAGTCAAAAGGGGCGCTAAGAGGGCGTGGAGTTTTAAAGGGGGGGCACCTAAGAGGGCGGGGGCGTTTAGAGGGGCAGCTAAGAGGGGCATACATTTAAAGTGGGGCAGTCTAAGGGGGCCCCGTACAGTCTTAGAAGTGGCAGTTTTGGGGGGCATTAGAGGGGCAGTGCAGTCTAAAGGGGCATTTAAGGGGGCGTGGCCCGTCTTGAGGGGCGCCCTAAGGGGGGCAGTGCAGTTTTAAAAGGGGGGAGTCTAAGAGGGGAAATAAAAGTCTTAGAGGGCAGTCTAAAAGGGCAGTGACGTAAAAGGGGGCGCTAAAGGGAGGGGGCGTCTAGAGGGGCCCCGGTAAAGGGCCAGTGGCAGTCTAAAGGGGCGAAGAAAAAGTCAAAAGGGGGCGTCAAAATTTGGCAGGGGGCAGTTTAGAGGGGCAGGTCAAAGAGGGGCAGTGAGTCTTAAGGGGCTTTTTAAGGGGGGCAGGGCCCAGTTTAGAGGGGCGCCTTTAAGGGGAAAAAGTCTTAAGGGGGGCGTCTAAAGAGGGAGTGGCAGTTTTTGGGGGCCCTTTTTTAAAGGGGGGCGTGGCCGTCTAAGAGGGGCAGTGGCGTTTTTAAGAGGCATACGCTAAGAGGGGAGAAAAAAGTTTAAAGGGGCCCCGTCTAGGGGGCAGTAATCTAAAAGGGGGGTTAAGGGTGGAGGGGCTTTGGGGGCAAAGGGGGGGGAAAAAAAAAAAAAGTTTAGGGGAGGCAGTCTAATAGGTGCGTGAATCAAGTGGGGCAGTCAAAGAGGGGCGTGACGTCTTAGAGGGGCGTTAAGGGGCCAGGGGGTCTAAGAGGGGGGGGAAAGCAGGGGGGGGGGGGCCAGTTAAAGGAGGCATCAGTTTTAGGGGGGCCGGGGGGCAGTTTAAAGGGCAGCTAAGAGGGGCAACAGTCTTAGGGGGGGGAAGTTTTAAGGGGCCCATTTAAAAGGGGCAGGGCAGTCTAGAGGGGCGGGGCTTTTTTGAGGGGGCAGTCTAAGAGGGGCCGTGCAGTTAAAAAGGGGCGTCTAAGAGGGGCAGTCTTTGAGGGAGTCAAAGAGGGGCGTGCATTTTTTCTAAAGGGTTCTAGTTAAAGGGGGAGTGACAGCCCTAGGGGGGCGATAAGGGGGGGAAAAACGTTTTTAGGGGGCAGTTAAAAGGGCCAGTAACAGTCTTAGAGGGGCAGTTAAGAGGGGCAGTGGCAGTTTTAGAGGGGCAAAAAGGGGCCAGTTTCTAAAAGGGGCAGTTAAAGGGGGGCGTGCAGTTAAGGGGGGCAGTCAAAGAGGGGAGTGCAGTCAAAAGAGGGAGTCTAAAGGGGCAGTGGAAAGTTAAGGGGGCAGTCTAAGAGGGGCAGTGACAGTCTTAGAGGGGAGTTAAGGGGGCAGTGGCAGTCAAAGGGGGGCAGTCTATTGAGGGGCGTGGCAGTCTAAGGGGGGCGTCTAAGGGGGCGGGAAGTTTACGGGGTAGTTAAGGGGGGGCAGAGGCAGTTAAGAGGGGCAGTACAGTTTAGGGGGCGGGTCTAAGAGGGGAGTGGCATCAAAGGGGCAGTCTAAAAGGGGAGTGCCGTCTAAAGGGCTGCGTCTAAAGGGGGGCAGTGACAGTCTAAGGGGGGCATTTAAAGGGGCAGTGCAGTCTAAGGGGGCAGTTCAGTCTAAGAGGGGCAGTCTAAGGGGGCGTGCGTCTAATGGGGCCCCAGTCAAAGGGGCGGGGCCAGTTTAAGAGGGGCGGCTAAGAGGGCAAATAAACAGTCTTAGAGGGGGCAGGGGGCAGTTAATGGGGGCAGTCTAAAGGGGCAGTTGCAGTCTTACAGGGTAGCTAAGGGGGGGCAGGGCAGTCTAAGAGGGGGGCATTTGGGGGCAGTTGAAAAGGGGGGCAGTCTGGGGGGTAGTGGCACTCTAAGATGGGCAG
This sequence comes from Phyllomedusa bahiana, assembly GCA_025379985.1. NCBI lineage: Eukaryota > Metazoa > Chordata > Amphibia > Anura > Hylidae > Phyllomedusa > Phyllomedusa bahiana. The sequence goes on along the minus strand of JAODAL010051590.1, from coordinate 15,079 downwards.
TCTAAGAGGGGCGTGACAGTTTAGAGGGGGCAGTCTAAGAGGGGAAAAAAACAGTTTAGTGGGGCAGTCTAGAGGGGCAGGGAAGGGGGGAAACGTTTTCGATGGGCAGTTAGGGGAGGGCAGTTCAAAAGAAGGGCAGTGACGTCTAAGGGGGCCAGTCTCAGTCTAAGGGGGGCAGTTAAAGGGGGTGACAGTTAGTTTGGGTGTTAAGGGGGGCAAAAACGGGTCTTAGAGGGGCAGTTAAGGGGGCAGTGGGGGCTGTTTTACGGGGGCAGTTCCCTTAAGGGGGGGAATAACAGGTAGGGGGACAGGCTCAAGGAGGCACGAAGGGGGGCGTTGGGGGAGGGATTTTTTTGCCGGGTGAAGGGAGGTCCCCCTTTGGCTGGGGGGAAAAGCTCACGGTGGGGGAGGCGGCAAAGGGGAGGGGGTGCCCAGGTGGAGGGAGGTTCCCCGGGCTGGAGGGGGGGGTGAAAGGGGGTGGGGGAGGTGCACGGGATGGGGGGGGTCACGGGGTGGGGGGGGCTTCACATGGCGGGGGGGGAAGCGCACAGGCTGGGGAGGGCCCGGGGTGGGGGGAAACTGCACGGGGCTGGGGGGAGTTTGCCGGGTGGAGGGGGGGCTGCACAGGGGTGGGGGGGGGGGGAACCAGGGTGGAGGGAGGCTGCACAGGGTGGGGGGGAGCCTGCACAGGGCTGGGAGGGGGGTTTTTCCCAAGGGTGGGGGGAAAGCTGCACAGGGCTGGGGGGATGCACAGGAATGTGAGAAGGCTGCACAGGGCAGGGGGGAGGCTGCACAGGGGAGGCTACACAAGGAGGAGATAGGCTGCACATTGATGGAGGTAGGCTGCACAAGGATGGAAGGAGTCTGCACAGGGTAGGTAGGCTGTATTTTCTGTATTAAGTGTCAGTTCTTGCTCAGGAACATATTTGAGGAAAGGCAGGGGGTTAAAAGTCAGGGATAAAGGTTTCCCCAGTGTTGGGGTAGTCTAGGGCCAGTTTTGGGATGGGTTTTTTGGGGCATTCTATTACATTACTGATCCCTCTTTGTTTTATCCTTTAGAATACCATCAAAAATGTGTCCTGACAGATTCTATGTTTTGGCTGTCATTGGGCCAAGGAGATCTATATAGCAAATGTAGATAAAGGGTTTGACTATCACTTTCCCCTTTTTTGGGGGCGGGATACTTATGTGCACCCCTCAAATAGAAGCCAGAAGGGAACACTTTTTCTATTGGTAGTGAAAATATGGACAAGTTGCCCTTTTGCTTCTGAAGCTTTTCGGGTTCCACCAAACATGTGGTGTAATGTGTTGTGAATGTAGCCCAAACTGTCCCGGTAACGGTCCATAGGAAAAGATATAGAAAATCATTTAAAGAATGAAAGGGGATTTCTATCGAGAAGAGAGGTTTTAAAGGGAAAAATGTTCCTACTCTGAAAATGGGACATGATGTTTTTATAGAAGCTGTTAAGAAGAAAATATTAAGAAATGTATATCCCTTGTTTTCAGGAAGTACTACCAACCTCTGCAGGTTTTTGAAACTCATGTCCAGCCTGAGTGTTATCAGTAATTAATAGAAATTTAATTTCCTGTCTTGTGGTTTTGTTTTGTAGCCTAAAGGGGGGTCGGTCTGTCTTCTTCTCCCATGGAATTAGCACCTGTAAAAAAAACAGAGGGGTGTAATAGTTCCCGATACTGCTAAGAGGCCAATATGTATGATACACAGGGGCCCTATTTACTTAGTTCAGATATAAAATACAAAGATATGCAAGAAGGAAAAAACCCCTTTTCCCCCGTATCCCCCCCCAAAAAAAGGTCAAAAAGACCTGGGGGGAATTTTATGCGCTAAAAACGATATATATCCCACTGATGGAAGGCTGCAAAGTATCCCACTGTATAGGCAATGAGATTGTTCCTTTTTCCATGCATGATTTTTCTATGTAAACATGTTTTGTGTTAGTTCTTTGCACTGCCCAATATTTTTTCCCTTGGCTAGATACAATGGTTACTTTAACCTATAGGCTGCTATTAAAAATACATATATTTTTTTTTTTTTAAAAGTATTTTTGTTAAAAAAATAAGAACAAAAATTTATTTTTTCTATGCATATTATTTTTGTAGTATTACGTAAACCATGTCTCGTATTACCATGCACAATCATCTTTTTAGTGTTATTCTGATGTTCACCACACTTTTTTTTCTCTGACAATGATATTCTTTGACCAACTCACCCTGTTCTCTAGGAGTATCCCGTACTGCACGTTAAACACATAGCAACCAATATGAATGCACGCTAACAAGTGTACAGTCTTTCTTTAGCTGGCTCTTCAGGAGGATCTGATGTATTTCACGATAGTCTTTAGGACTTTTCCATCATGCAACATACTCTATTTGATAATAGCTTCAGGTACAATATTTTGTGCCATTTTGTGGGAATTTAACACACCATCAAGATATAAAAACCTGTGATGCCATGTCTGATGACATCATAAGTGAAGATGAGCAGAGAACACTGGAAAGATTTGGTATGATGACATTTAGCCTACTGTTAACCTAAGTGCTACATAATATTGGTCTCTTATCATCTAGATTGTGATCTGCAAAGTGAAAAAAAAATCTATGGTAAAATTTACTAAAAGGGGTTGTCTCACTACAAGGATTGCTTTTTATGTTAAAGATCCTGCAAAAACAAGTCACTTTGCATATGTTCCATAACAGTGATCCTAACCTATCCTAGATATCCCCTCTTATATGGGCTGTATCAGCTCCTCAGGTCACCATAGCTACAGACCTGTTTGATCTTTCCTGATAGGGTGCCAACAATGGTTGCTATAGCTACAGACCTGGCTTCTACGTCAACCTCAATTTCAGTGCAAAACCACCCAATATATCAAGATATTCTTTATATATTACTCAATATTCTATCTCAAAATATTCTCTTATTTCTTTAAAATATTTGCGTTTATTCACAGTTTCACAATTTTTAAAAATTTCTTCTGATCACAGTAGAAAATATCTTCAATCAAGATTATGGCATATATATAAGAACATTCTTACTATTCTGTCCTGTGTAGAGCAGTCAATTCTTAACTGATAGCCTCTTAGGAGCAATCGCTGCCAATCTAGTAGAAGCCAGTAAATATGCCCTTGAAATCAAAATGAAACCAAGAAAACAGGACAAATCAATGTAGTGAGGCAACCCCTTTAAAGCTCCCTAATATCTATTTTGAACAATTTTAGGATGTATTTGCCTCTCCTCACTTTGGGCCACATGTATGAAAACTGTCTAGGTCTAAAATTCACTTTGTTGCCCATCCAGCACAAATCACAGGCCTCATTTCATTTCATATGGTGCTCTGGAAAAATGAAAGGGGCGCTCTGATTGGTTGCTATGGGCAACAAGGTGAATTTTAGACCTAGACAGTTTTCATACATGTGGCCCTTTGTCTTTTTCCTCATCCCCTGCTGACTATTTGTTTTTCTTCTAATGATAACAGTCTGAACCGTATTACTGACTGGTAGACATACCACCAAGATTTAATCAATTATGATGTCATGCCTGTATGACATCATAAGAGAAAATGAACAAAGGCGTTTGAGAAACTGTTATCAATTATATCAGAATGTTTCTACCTAATCTGCTACATCAATATTGTTTCTCCAATCCTCTAGATTGTTATGTAGGATCAATGAATTACATATAATGCATCTTTCACGAACAAAAACACCCTAAATGTGTTAACATTAAAAAAATCTTTGTATATACAAGTCAGTAACTGAAGTCACAAGATTCTCTTACTGTGTCCCCAATAGTCCTTAGACATCATAAAAGATGAGCCATGCATACTGAAACTATTTGGTATGAACACATATACCCTTTTCCCTGAAATATGACACGCCCCGAAAATAAGACCTAGTGCATTTTTAAGTTATGAAATTCAGAGTTTTGGCTGCTTATGCTGATGTTTGTGATGAAATTCAACTACAGTATATAATTCAATGTTGATGTTTAGTTGTTCAACAATAAATGTGAATTATTGTTCATAGAAAAATAATACATCCCCTAAAAAGAAGTCTTAGCTCGTCTTTAGGAACAAAAATTAATATAAAACACTGTCTTATTTTCAGGGAAACAGAGTAGCATATCAATACTGCTCTGTAAATCTCTAGATTGTGATTTGCTAAGTGAAAGAAATAAATTGTGCACTCTACTTGCAGCAAAACCCCCAAATTATTTACCTCTCCTGAGTCATCTTGTCACTTTCCACATATCCTACTGTTTGTGCTTCCTCTGATGACTACAGCCTGATCTGCACTAGTTGCAAGTAGAAACATCACCAAGATTAAAACCAGTTGTGATGTCATGCCTCTATGATATCATAAAAGATGAGCCAGAGAACTGGGAAATATTTGGTATGAATACATACAACATATAAATATTGCTCTCCAACCCACTAGATTGGGATTAACAAAGTAAAAAAAAATATATACTCAGGAAAACTTCCTAATATCTATTTATAATAATATTTAGGATTATTCTGTTTCCACTCCTGTGTCATCTTGTCCCTTCCTGCTGACTGTTACTACTCTGATAAGACTTAAGTAGAAGTTGTATTCCTAGGATTTTATGGCACAAGTTTTAAATTTAATGTAGGCTACTGCAAAAGGAATGCTTCAATGCAAGTCAGTCTTGCATATGATTATAGGACTTTTCTTCATCCCATTACACTGTACTTCCTAATAATAGTATCTGACTCTGTTTGTGTTACTGAAGGATTTATTGACTGTATGTACATGTCTATGAAATGAATGATACCTTGGCAGAAGTTGTTAACCTAGACTCAGTATCCTAGTGTTTTCAATATTTAGGATATTTTTACCCTTCTATGTCAAGTTGTCCTTTTCCCACCTCCTACTGATGTCTTAGCATTCTCTGATGACAACATCCTGAACTCTGATACTGTAGCTAGTGACTGGAAGACACACCCACCAAGATTAACCACTTGTGATGCACACCTCTATGACATCAAAAGAGGAGTATGACAAAGCATCTGGGAGGAATTTTCATATATGCAGAATGATTTAACCTTACTGCAACTCAATATAGATCTGCAAGCCACTAGATTGATAGATGCAATGAAAAAAATACAAATGCATATTTCACTTGAACAAAAACACACTAAATCTATAAATCAAAAAAATTCCTTTTTTACAAGTCAGTACCTGAAGACACAATCCCTCAGTGAGGAGAGATTCTCATTATTTTGTTCCAATAGTCTAGAGCTAAGATCTATTTAGAACACTATTAAGGATTTATTTACTCTCATGGAGTCATCTTGTCCTTTCCCCATATCCTACTTTTTTGTGCTCCTCTGATGACCACAGCCTGATCTGTACAATTGCCAGTAGAACATCACCAAGATTTAAACCAGTTGTGATGTCATGCCTTATGATGTTATAAAAGATGAGCAAGAGATATTGGGAAAATAATTTGTATATTACATACAACATATAAACAATGCTCTCCAACCCCTAGATGTGATTTACAAAGGGAAAAAAATAATATATTAACTGCAGGAAAAACTTCCTAATATCTATTTATATTAATATTTAGATTTATTTAACTTCTCCTATGTCATCTTGTCCCTTTCCCCATCTCCTGCTGACTGCTTGTATTAACTCTGATAAAGTTCTTAGTAGAAGTTGTATTCCTAGGATATAGTCACGAGTTTTAGATTTAATACTAGGCTTCTGCAAAAGGATTGCATTCAATGCAAGTCAGTCTTGCATTGATTATTAGGACTTTTCTATCATACATTACACTGTTTTCTATAATAGTATCTGGCCTGTTTGTGTTACATTGAAGGATTTTTACTGATGTACATGTCTAATGAAAAGAAGATCTTGCAGAAGTTTGTAAACCTAAACTAATCTATTTTTTATTTCATATTCGGATTTATTACCTCTCTATGTCATGTTTTATCCTTTTCCCACCTCCAGCTAACTGTGCTTCCTCTTATGACAAACATTTTGAACTGTACTAGTATGACTGGTTAGACACACCACCACGATTTAAACCACTTGTGAGTCACACCTCTATGAGCATCATAATAGGAGAAGAACAAAGTCCATCTGGGTGAAGTAATATTAATGCAAATGATTTAAACCTAACTGCAACTCAATTATAGTTCTGCAAAGCCCTCTAGATTGAATAGATTGCAATGAAATAGAATAAAATTTGCATATTTCACTGAAAAAAACTCTTCTAAATGTTTAAATTAAAAAACATAAAATCCTTTTTTACAAGTCTGTAACTGAAGTCACAATAGAGATGGCCGAATTTCCAAAAATTCTTCGTCCACTCGCCGTTTTTCGACAAAATTCGTTTGGGCCAATTCTTCGGCACGAATCACAAAAAAAGCTTTTTTCCGGGCTGCCCAAACCGCGGGGTGCTGTAGAACTTTGGGGCCATTTAAATATCGAGGCCTTGTTGGGGGTCTTCAACAATTTTGTGTTTTAGTAGACACCCCCATGACCCGCCCTCTTAAATCGCTTCCATAAAATTCCCGGGGCACTTAAGGGGGCAAAACTACCAAAAAACCAAAGCGAATTAGCCTGATAAAGCATTCACAAAGCGGGAAAAAAACAAGCTGAAGCTCGGTGGCAACATTATATAATGTGAGTACCGGCACCCACACACATAGGTCCCAGTGGCACAATGACTTTCGGGAGGGGCAAAACAGTTTTGGGCCACAGATGGCACAATAACAGTGGGGAGTCCGGGGGGCACATTGGGTCAGACAGTGGCACAAGACTTTAGGAGGCGGAAAAAACAGTATAGGGCCAGAGTGGCACAATCACACAGTGGGGAGTCACGGGGGCAGCAGTATAGTCGGGGCATGGCACAAAATTTGAGGGGGAAAAAAACATATAGGCCACAGATGGCACAATATACAGTGTGGAGGCACGCGGCAGCAGTAAGGTCAACATGGCACAATGCAAGAGGGGAGTGATGACGGGAGAAACACATGGGGGTCAAAGTCACAATGACATTCTGGAGGGGGCAAAACAGTACCAGCCGCAAGTGGCACAAGACACAGTGTGGTGTCACGGCAACACAACAGCACAGCAGCATACACATAGAGGCACAATACAATTTTGGTGGGGGCAATACCATCCCGGGTAAAGACGGGGGTAGGCAGAGGGAGAAACTACACAATGGTCATCACGGGGGCATCAAAAATAGGGGCTGAGGCAGGTATTTTTGAACCAACTGACGCCTAACATTGGTTTGGAAATCCTGGCCGATCCACCCTGATTCATCTTGAAAAGGGCACGTTCAAAATTTCCCGGACAAGCGGTTCCCCTTTGGGGGTAACGGCCCCCGCCGCACTAAAAACCCCCCTTTATGCCACACTACGGGCCCGGGGCGGGCCCTTTCCCAGCAAACCCTTTTTTTTTTCGGCCACACATCCATTGGCTGCCCATATCCAGGGGATCTTCTAACTGGGGCGAGTGCTGTCCAATGGGCCACAACCTTGGGGTTTCAGGAAGCTCCAGTCCGCTGCTGCTCGCTGGTGACTGCCCCCCCTCAAGGGGGTGAAGGAAGCTGCTCATTAGTGACTCCAATTTGGGTTTACTGCGAGGGGCTGTACGCTCCCCCCCCCACCTTCCCCCACACCCGGGGCATATACTAGCGGGGGAACCCCCCGTCAGACCTGCAAGGAGGGACATCCCGCACATAGGCAGGGGCCCAACGATTACAGGATTCCCATATATTTGATTGTCTTCCCTCTCAAAGCGGAAAAAGGCTCCTTTTTTGGCCCGGAGCGGGGGTCCAATGGGGTGAACCAAATCACCCCCCCCGATGCTGACTATCGCTGCACTAGCCAGGCAAATAAGCATGCTGGGGGACATCTCACAATGACTCCAGGGCTCCCTGCCTCCATTTCCCACGATACTCCAGGGTGCTTGGGAGTCATCTGCCTCGTCTTCCTCAACCCATCCACCTCCTCCACTGTCCTCCCTCCTCTCTTTCCCCTGGGTAAAAATCCCCATTCCCCAACAGCTTCTGCTCCAATGTCCCCCCTCCCCTCCCCATTTCATCCCCCCGGACTCAGTGGCCAGAATGTGTCGCCACATCTCCATCCCCTCCCAGACAGTTTTTTCAGCATCTGTTCCAGGACTAAGATGGAATGACTTTTTCATCCCTATCCTCGACGACAAAAACGGGCCTCCCGAATGCCTCAAAAAACGGCGGGTGTCACCATACTGCCACGGCTGACATAAAAGTTACACGGGAGTACTTCGTCGCCTGGATCATCAAAAAATCGTTAAGCCTTTCTCTGTTCATACATGGGTCCAACATTCAGCGGGAAAATTCCCACGGGGGGAAACATCGCAATCAGAGCGTTTTTGGGGGGCCGTTCTCCCGCCAACTCGAGGGGTTTTCCTGGCTTGTACAATGATAAAGTGCATGCACATTTCCGGGGCCATTTTCAGAATTTCTGAAATCGGGGGGAAGACTCAGAACCCTTTTTACAACCAATTGAACACTCCCCATGCAGGCCTGGACCACCCCCCTCTTCAGCGCGGAACCCCCATTTCCCCCATGTCCTCACCAGGGTTTCCATTTGCATTTTGGCGCGAAAACCCACACACGATTTCTTGCTGCTGACGCGAGCATTCCCCCCGTGTGACTTCTTCCCGAGGCAACTAGGTTAGAACGCTACCCGCTGTGCCCTACCATGTGGATAGGGACATACTTGTGGGGGCTGAGATGTGGGGGGGGGGAAGGAGGAGGCACATTGAGCAGGACACTTTTTGAAAACGTGGAGGAGAAAGGGGCGTTCCTTCCAATTGTTGGTGTGCCGGGGCAGGAAGCACTTTTCACCCAGTGGGCCGTAAAAACATGACTGGCCCGCCGAATACAGCCCAGACGTCCGCGCTGCCTTTCCCTTTGGAACAAACCGATAAGCTAAAGGGACTGACCCCTTTCTGTTCACAATTTTATAAAGTGCGGTACCCTTTTTGGAAAAAAATTAGGGTTTGGGAACTCTCCATCCGGCTGGGCAAACCCTTTAGTTCTCTGAATGGGCAGTCCCCTTTTGGGGAAAGGGGAGGACTGCATACCAACAACTTGGACAGAGCACGGCAGTGCTGCACCTTGAGGGTTGGACGCATACTTTTTCCTTTAAAAATCGCCTCTCTAACATGCGGGCCCATGAGACGAGGAGCAGGGCACTGGACCGGAGAGTGTCAAAGAAAACAGCTCCTTCTCAGGGGTGGTTAGCCTTGACGGGCTAAATGGCTTGCTGCCACTGGCCCTGCTGCTGCTGCAGGGGCAATGGACCACCACACTACCACTTTTCTCCCGGGGCCCCCGGTTTGGAAAGCCATGGTTGACGCGGGGCCGTTTCCCAAACGTTACTCCTGCCACGTTTCCCTTTTCTCCCCAAAATTTTCTCATAACCCATATCGCCCCCCCTGTCTTAGCAAAGAACTGCCAACCCCGCCGATAGCTGTTTTTAAAACCCCCAACCTCCCACGGGTGACTACTGCCCCCTGCCTCGCTGACCCCTGTCCGCTACTGTCTTGGACCTGCGAAGCGGGTTTTCTACCCCGGGCCGTTTGGGCTCCCCCGCCCTCCACTGTCTACCCTGCTGACTCACGCCACACAACCCATTCCCTGCTGCCCGCTGCCTGACCGCAAGCTGACCCCCCTCTCCTACATTTTAAACCCTTTGCTTCACCCTCCCAAGGGGGTCGTCTACATCACCTATTTTTGTTTCATCGCACTACTGTCCTCACACCGCTTGGAAAAGCCGGGGCTGACCTCTCACCACATCCTCCCATGCCCCTCTCCACATCTAATTTGCCGCCACGCAAGAACGGATAGGCCCCATTTCTTCCTGCCAACTAGCGCTGACTGCCCTCCCAAATGTTCATCCTCCTATATATGGCGCTGACCCGACCAATATAGATCCCCTGGGGGAACGGGGGGAAAAGGGCGGGCGGGGACAGGGGGGGGCCGCTGACCCCCCCCGGGCCATGCCAATAATTTGTGTCTGGGGTTCCCACCCTCTGGCTGGGGTTTTCAATTTTCATCTGGGAGAAGGGAGCCCATCAAACCCAAACAAGAACCCTTGTTGCTGAAAAAACACGGGCCCCTAGTTACAGCGGCATTTGGGCCCCACCGAGTGACCCCTGCGCGACGTCCCCTTGCCCTTTCGCGACCTGGGCCCCCTTTCAGAAATGTTTGTGCCACCCACTCGCATTGCAAAACCCGCCACCCCCTCTGTCTGACATCTGTTTGTTCTAAAATTTCAACACTTTTGATGAAGCATCGTAATGATAAATATCACCCGTTTTTGACCCAAATAACCCTAACAAGCTTGGGTAACCCTTGGATAAAATTCGCTCCACAAATGGCCAGGAAAAATTTACTTTATGTGTCGTTTACAAGCACGTTGTTTTTTCTAAATTAAAAGCACAAACAGGGTTTTTTAACCTTCCTTTTTAAAAAAGCTACAAGAAAAATGAAAAATTTGGGGTTTAAAAGACGGTTTATTTTTGCACACACCAAAAACAAGCTTAATTTAAACCCCCGTGAAATTTTCCCAAAGAATGACCCACAAAACTATACGGTTTACAATTGCGTGTTTTCTACCCACAAAAACAAAATACTTTAATTTCCTTTGCTTGTGAAATTAAAGGGACCAAAAAAAAAAATATATATTGGGGGTTAAAAAAAACGGTTTATTTTTGTCACACACCAGCAAAACAACCTTAATTAACCCCTGATGTAAAAAACGCCAAAGAATGACCGCACAAACTAGTACTTTGTACGGTTACAAATTGCGTTTTTCTACGCCACACAAAAAGAGATACATTTAATTAGCCTTTTCTTGTGAATTAGGGTACCAAAAAAAAATATATTATTTGGCTTGAAAAAAACGGGTTTTTTTTTTGTCACACACCACAAAACAACGTTTTAAATTTAAACCCCCGGAGTAAATTGCGCCAAAGAATTTGGGCCCCACAAACATACGTGTTTCAATTCGGTTTTTTTACGCCACACAACAAAATACATTTTAATTTGCCTTTGCTTGTAATTAGGGTACCAAAAAAAAAAATATATTTTGCGTTGAAAAAAACGTTTTTTTTTGTCACACACCACAAAAAAACCTTTTAAATTTAAACCCCCGGATGTAAATTGCGCCAAAGAATTTTAGCCGCACAAACTAGTACGTGTTTTCAATTGCGTGTTTTTTACCCCAACAACAAGAGAAACAGTTAATTTTTTCCCTTTTCTGTGAATTAAGCTACAAAAAAAAAAAAAATAATTTGGCTTAAAAAGACGGTTTTTTTTTGTCAAAACACCACAAAACAACGCTTAATTTAAACCCCCGGGTTAAATTCCCAAAGAATTTACCCACAAACAATAGCGGTTTCAAATTTCTGTTTTTCTACCCACACAACAAGAATACGTTGTAATTTTCCTTTTCTTTGAATTAGGGTACCAAAAAAAAATTAAAAAATTGGCTTTGAAAAAACGGTTTATTTTTGCAGCACACCAGCAAAACAACCTTTAAATTAACCCCCGGATGTAAATTGCGCCAAAAAATTGAGCCGCACAAACATACGTGTTACAATTCTGTTTTCTACCCCCAAAAAACAAAATACATTTTTTTTGCCTTTGCTTTAATTAGGGGTACCAAAAAAAAAAAATTTTTATTTGGGGTTAAAAAGACGTTTATTTTTTTTTCAGCACACCCAAAACAAAGCTTTTAATTTAACCCCGGAGAAATTGCGCCAAAGAATTGACCCACAAAAAAATAGCGGGTTTCAATTGCGTTTTTCTACCCACACAACAAAGTACATTGAATTTTCCTTTCTTGGAATTAGGCTACCAAAAAAAAAATATTATATTTGGCGTTAAAAAAACGGTTTATTTTTTTCACACACACAAAAAAACGCTTAATAACCCCTGGGTTAAATTGCGCCAAAGAATTTAGCCCCAAACAGTACTTTGTACGTGTTAAATTGCGTTTTTCAAACCCCCACAACAAAAACAGTTTAATTTTCCTTTGCTTGTAATTTCTACCAAAAAAATAAATATAATTTGGGGTTGAAAAAGACGGGTTTTTTTTTGTCACACACCACAAAAAAAACGCTTAATTTACCCCTGGGTTAAATTGCGCCAAAAATTGAGCCGCACAAACTAGTATTTGTGCTTTTACAATTCTGTTTTCTCCCACAAAAAACAAGAGATACGTTGTAATTTGCCTTTGCTTTTGGGAAATTTCTACCAAAAAAAAAAAATATATTTGGCTTTAAAAAGAGGTTTATTTTTTCAGCACACCACAAAACAACGCTTTAATTTAACCCCTGGGTGTAAATTCGCCAAAAAATTAGCCCACAAACTAGTAGCGGTTACAATTGCGTTTTTTCTACCCCACAAAAATAAGATACAGTTTAATTTTTCCCTTTTCTTTTGAATTTGGCACCAAAAAAAAATAAATTTTTTTGGGGGTTGAAAAAAACGTTTTATTTTTGTCAGCACACCACAAAAAAAACGCTTAATTAACCCTGAGTAAATTCGCAAAAGAATTCACAGCCAAAAATGAAGTGGGATTTGTATTGTAAAAACGCTGTTTCTTTAATGAAAACAACAGGGAACTGCTAGATCCACTTGGGTATGAAGTATTGCACTGCAGTGGGGCCACACGGGTTTCAGATCCCCAACCCCAAAAAACAGAAAAGCACATTCAGAAACATCCTGAGACAACTGAACACCCCCCAGAAATCGCTGTATAAAAATCATTCTTCAGAAACCTATCAAACCCCCAGCACACCTTCCCCCTATCAAAGTGAGAATGTGAGCTCCCACGCGCCCCGGGCTTAATATGCGGGGACGTCACAGAATCCCGCCGCTCTAAGGCTTTATTTTCACAAGTCCCCGCGCATGCCCCCTTTCCCCTTTTCCCCCTGTGCCCAGGTCCCATTTTTCAACAAAAGCACACTTTGTTACCCGAAGTCCCCAAAGTTCACTTCGGTCCGAACCGAATTTTTCCTGAAATTTTAAAAGAAATTTCCCCTTCGTTAGAATCAATTTGCCCACTCTATCACAACCCTCGGAGGGAAATTCTCCTATTTGCCCAAAGTCCTAGGGCAAACTATTTTAAAAACACATTTTTGGATTTATTCCCCTCCTGTCACTTGTCCCCCCACTCCCGCTGACTAGCTTTCCCCTGATAAAACACCATTTACTAGTTCCAGTAGAAACATCACCAAATTTAACCAGTTGATTCATGCCTCTATGATGTCATAAAAATGACCAAGATACTGGGAAATATTGGGTATGATTACATACAACATATAAATATTGCTCTCCAACCCTCTAGATTGTGATTTACAAAGTAAAAAAATATATATTACTGCAGGAAAACTTCCTAATATCTATTTATATTAATATTTAGGATTTATTTAAATCTCCTGTGTCATCTTGTCCCTTTCCCCATCTCCCTCTGACTGTACTAACTCTGATAAAGTCTTAGTAGAAGTTGTATTCCAGGATTTAACACAATTTTAGATTAATGCTAGGCTCTCAAAAGATTGCATTCAATGCAAGTCAGTCTTGCATTGATTATTAGGACTTTTCTATCATCCATTACACTGTATTCTATAATAGTATCTGACCTGTTTGTGTTACATTGAAGGATTTTTACTGTATGTACATGTCTATGATATGAAGATTTTGGCAGAAGTTGTAATCCTAGGACTAATATCTATTTTTTTCAATATTTAGGATTTATTTACCTCTTTTATGTCATGTTGTCCTTTTCCCACCTCCTACTGACTGTGCTTCCTCTGATGACAACAGCCTGAACTGTACTAGTGACTGGTAGACATACCACCAAGATTTAACCACTTGTGATATCACACCTGTATGACATCATAAGAGGAGATGAGCAAAGCCGTCTGGGAGGAAGTTGTTATCATTATATGCAGAATGATTTAACCTTATGGGTGCTTTTACACGGTACAGGACAAATACCGGCCGGTTTGCCGGACGGTATTTGTCCTGTTTTGCGCCCGTCCCCACGGCCGCGGGGGGGACGGCTTTTCTCCACGATGAGCGGAGAACAGCCCTCCCCCTCCCATTGAGAAGCACATCTTCTGTCGGAAACCGGACAGAAGATTGTGCTTCTAGAATGTTTTGCCGCCGGACCGCAGGCGGGAAAACCTCCACGGCAAAACCTGTGCAGTGGGACTGCTGCACAGGTTTTGCATAGAGCACAATTTTGCTCATTTTCGGCCGGTTTTTCAGCGTCTGAAAAACCGCAAACCAGCTAAAAAACCGGCCGAAAACCCTGCCTGGGGGCATGCCCTAACTGCAACACAAATATTGCTGCAAGCCCTAGATTGATAGATGCAATTAAATAAAAAAATTGCATATTTCACTTTAACAAAAACTCTCTAAATGTTTAAATTAAAAAATTCCTTTTTTAAAAAATCAGTAACTGAAGTCACAATCCCTCGTGAGGAGAGATTCTCTTACTTTGTCCCCAAAATTTCCCAGAGCTAAGTTCTATTTAGAACACTATTTAGGATTTATTTACCTCTCCTGAGTCATCTTGTCCCTTTCCACATATCCTACTGTTTGTGCTTCCTCTGATGACAACAGCCTGATCTGTACTAGTTGCCAGTAGAAACATCACCAAGATTTAACCAGTTGTGATGTCATGCCTCTATGATGTCATAAAAGATGAGCCAGAGATATTGGGGAATATTTGGTATGATTACATACAACATATAAATATTGCTCTCCAACCCTCTAGATTGTGATTTACAAAGTAAAAAAAATATATTACTGCAGGAAAAATTCCTAATATCTGTTTATATTAATATTTAGGATTTATTTACATCTCCTGCTGACTGTACTAACTCTGATAAAGTTGTATTCCTAGGATATAGACACGAGTTTTAGATTTAATGCCTGGCTTCTGCAAAAGGATTGCATTCAATGCAAGTCAGTCTTGCATTGACCATTAGGACATTTCTATCATCCATTACACTG
>JAODAL010051589.1:0-26578 GCA_025379985.1 Phyllomedusa bahiana | reverse complement strand
ATAAAATAAAAAATTTCACTTCAAATAAGGTATGTTTGGACATTGATGAATAAAGTTGTGGTGCTATTAGACCCAAAAAACTTTTTGTGATTTCCACGGCTTGAAGGACTGCCCCCATGTTTTGGCCCAATGTTCATTAAAATTTTTGATGAAGACTTCGGGAAATAGAAAGAAAGAGACATGCCTCCCGAGTCGTAAGATTCTTTGGTTTTGTCTTCCAAGTTCCTTTTTATCCCCCCCCCAAAACATGCTCAATGATGTTCATGTTGGTGACTGGGTGGCCAGTCCTGGAGCACCTTGATTTCTTTCCCTGAGGAACTTTGATGTAGAGATGGATGTATAGAGGGAGCCCCATCCTGCTGAAAAAATTTTACCTCTTTTATCTGGGGAATTTTAAGAGGTGTAATATTTTCTTGATTTTTTAGGCTATTGATATTGCCTTCCACCTTGAAAATTTTTTCCAACCCCCCTATGAAGAAAACCCCGGGGACCAATCTTTAAACCACCAAATTAATGTTTTCTTGCTGAATCTTGGATCCATATGGGCTCAGTGGGTCCCCTGCAGTTTTTGCTGAAATGGTATAATTCAACTGGATTTCTAAAAAATCCCCCCTTCTGCCATTTTCCGCATCCATCCTTTTAGCGGGCTGTGAGCCTTGGAAAATGCCCCACATTTTTTTTAATTGCCCTTTTTTTTAAGTGCTGGCTTCTGGGAAAGGGGTTTCGACCTGGAGGCCATTTCGAGCAGAAACCTCAAAATGTTCTAGTTACACAGATATTTGGGGGATATAGTGTTGAGCGATTATGTTGGGTATCGACATGGGGGCGATAGTCGATAGTCGGCCACCTCGATAAGGTTTTTCGATAGTGAGCGTGATTTGAGCGATTTTCCATTAAAAAAATCTATGGGAGAGCAACAACACCCCCCCTTTTTTCACCCCAAACAGGGCTAGAAAGCTGGAAATTTAAAACCCAACATTTAAATGGATCCGCTACATCTTTTGGGACAACACTTGGTATAAAAGCCACAGAAAAAAAGTCACACACATTTCACTATCCCGTCTTGTACCTCAGCATGACCCTTAAACCTCTCACCCCTTAAAAAGGCCAGAAGGCATATATTGAACCCCTCATTTTATTTAATGGGGCTTGAAAACCCCCCGGCGGGGAGCATGACCCTTTAAACTGTCTGACCCACAGTTTTAAAAAATGCCGGGGAAAAAAGGGGCCTTTCAACCACTATTTTAGTTGAACTGGGCATTTAATATCCTGTCCCGAAAGGTGAGCCCCCAAAACCCGATGACCCCCGATTAAAAAAGTGCCGGGAAAAAAAAGGGGTCTTTTTAAACCCCCATTTTAGGGTTACTGGACATTGACTATCCTGTCCTGGACCGCAGTTGACCATTAAAACCTGCCCGAACCCCGGGGGGTTAAAAAGTGTTGGGAAAAAGGGGGTCGAACCACCATTTTGGCACTGGCAAAAATTATAAAAGGGGAGCGTGCATTTAAAAAGTCTGACCCACAGATTAAAAAGTGCGGGAAATAGGAGCCCGTTCCCACCCAAATTTTATTTGGGGTTTGGAATTGGGGATTTAGAAATGTGGGGGGAAACCACGGGAAAAATTATTAATGTTTGGGGAACCCAAAAAAATTAAAAAGGGGGCCGGGGGAAAAAAAAGGGGGGGTCTTTAAACCTTTTATTTTTAATTGGAAAATTTTAAATTGGGGTTTAATGGAAACGGGTTTGGGCCAATTTTGGGGGTTACCCCTCCATTTTATAAAAATGGGGGAAAAATTGTTAGGGGTATTTGTTTTGTCCTGTTTTAAATGTAATTGGAAAAAAATTTTGGGGAAGTTTTTGTACCCCCTTGTACAATTCAGGGGAAATTTTTTTTTAAAAAACCACTATTTTGTACAGCAATTTTTTTTGGTAGTTTTTTTAGTTTTTAAAAATTTAGGAAATAAAATAAAGGGGTTTTTTTTAATTTTTTTTAATTTTTTTAAAAGGGTTTTTGCCCTTAACAAGGGGTTTGATAGTTGTTAAAAAATCTTGCAAAAAAAGTTTTTTTGGGGCTTTTGGGGGTTTTAACAGGGGGAAAAAGGGGAAGGGGGGAAAGAATTTTGAAAAGGGGGGAAATTTGGGGGGGAAAAGGGGGGGGAAAAAAATTTTTTTTTTAATGGTGTTTATTAGGGGGGGTTTGGGGTTAAGTTATTGAGATTTGGAAATTTTTTGAAAAAAAATTTTTGTTTAGAAAAAATTTTTTTTTTTAATGGGTTTTTTTAGGGGGTTTTAAAGGGGGGGGTTTATTGGGGGATTAAATAAATTTTGAAAAAATTTTTAAATATGCCCTTCTCACCCAACTTTTAAAAAATTGTGGGGGAAAAAAATCCCCATTTTAAAAGCCAAAATTTTCTTTTCCCAAAAAGGGCTTTAATTATAATGTATTAAACAGAAAACATGACCTAAAAAACCATTGACAATGCAAAAACTTTTTAAAGATAAAGTGAGAAAAGGGGAATCCCGTTTTTGTCTTTAAAAACCTTGAGGTCTTTTACAGTCTCCTCACGGGCCAAAAAACCAGCAAAATGAAACTTTTGGGGGAAAAGGGAGAAAAAAAATTTGCAGTCAAAATGACCCATTTTAAAAAACATTTTTCAAGGGCCCCTTTCTTTTTGAAGGGGAATTTGGGGAAGTAGACGGGAAAACTAATGGGGGCCCTTCCGGAAATTTTTGGGCCAAAACATCAGAGATCCATGCCTGATTCATCTTGATGAAAGTTAAAGGGAACCTTTTATCGGGGGGGGTAAGGGGGGGTTTGGCGTTTGTCTGTAAAGGACTCCTCCAGCTTCCCTGAAGGTCCGCCAGTTTATGACGCTGGCTGCTGGGAGGACTTTAAACCTCTATGGCGTGTTTGAGCCCAGCTGGGGCCATTTTCCTTTTTTTTGGGATACCCAGAAGGGTCTTTTGGGGTTTCCGGGAACCATGCCAAAAACTTTTGGGTTGAGACGCAATAGTCTTGCACCAAAAAAAAAACTTAAGCCTGATTCGGGTTTGTTTTTTTGGGGTGTGTGCCCTGCATTTGCATGCTTGGTAAAGGGGAAAAACAAAGTTTTGCCAAAAGGTAAACCCATTAGGTTTTTTCCCCACCTTGCCTGCTGTTTTGCCGCTCCCGGCCTACTTGGAAATCTACTGCTGTCACGTCGCTGATGTTGCCCCAAACCGTGACTTTTTGGGGAAACGTGAAGCGGGGGGGGGCAACAGATATCCCCATTTTAAATCAATCAGCAAAGGTCCCCCTTTTTCCTGCTTTTTTACTCTCTTTTTGGGGTGGGGGGAAAGGGAAATTTTGCGGGAGTTTTTTTTTGGGTACCGGGGATCCAGAAGGGTGGCCCCCAGAATTTTTTTCCCTTTTTAAAGGGCCTTAATGTGAGGATCATGTTGGGGGAAATGGAGGCATCCAAGCACTCTTTGGGGAAGAGGGGAGCCTTGATTTCCCAAATTTGGGGTTGAGGGGAAATTACAAACTGATTTTCCCTCATCTTCCTTCCTCCGCCCCCAAATTCGCCCCAAAACCTTTTTTTCCAAAGGGGGGGGGGACGTGGGAAACATGGGTGTCTGGGAAATACCTCCTCCTCCTCCTCCCCCGGGCCCCCCGGCACAGTTAAACCCCGGGGGGCCCGGGGGGGGGGGGGGGCCTTGGGGATGATGCCCCCGGGGGAAAAGGGGGATTTTGGGGGCCCCCTTTTGGGGGGGGGCCTTAGGGTTTCTGGACCCGGGGGAACCCACTGCCAAAATGAAGCCCCGATAAAATTGTGAAACTGTGGGGCCTTGGGGTTTTGACGGGGGAGAAAGGCCCGTGTCCGCTTTCTGTGTCCGTCCCCTCCTCCGTGCTGGGGGGAAACTGTTGTTTCAGAGGTCCCCCCCATCGTTTCCAGAACAAGATAAACCAAAATTGCTCATGTGAAAAAGGGGGCCTTTGTCCCCACGACCATTTTGGGGGGCTTCTTAAAAATTGGCAAGGGGGTGCGGGAGCTTTTCCCACCTGCCTCCATTTCTGGGGTTGGTAAAAACCCCCAGGGGTCCACACTGCTGCTTGTCGGGCCCATGTGCCCTTTTGTACTGCGTAATGGCATTGGGCTGCTGCCACAACCGTGGAGCATGTGGAGGGTGAAATTCCAGCGTTTTGGGCCCCCGTCAACAAGAAAACTTTTTAAAGGGGAGGGCCAAAGCTGCCCTTTGCAACGCACCCAGGCAGGAAAGGGCAGGGTGCAAACCCGGGGGAATTTCCGAACTTAGACTTGGGAGCCTTCCTCAGCGGGCCCAGTCCAAAAAAAGGGTACCCTTTTTAAGAAATTTTGGACGCAAGGTTCATGACATGTGCCAGGCAAGGGTTTGGCCCTCCAGCCTACCGATCTTAAGGGCCAAGCAGATTTCACCCATTATCCAACCCCCTTCCCTGGCACAAGGATCTTGCACCCGGGGGGGGGGCCGGGGGGGGCTCGGGGTCCCCGTTGTGAGAGCCGCCCCACAGTTTCCTGACCTGTGTGTGGACGGTCTCCAAGACGATTAATTTAAAACAGGGCCCCTGGTTTTCTCTGGGCACGTGTTTCCACCGGGGGGACCTTGGGGGAAAGAACCCTGCACCACCCCTGGCGGTTTTGAAGAGCTTTGGCCGAGCCTGAAAACCCCCGCACCCCCGGGGGACATCCCCCCAGCTCACCCAGTGAGCTGTCAAGAATAAGGGCCTTTGGGCCCGTGCTTACTTTCCATGTTCGGTGGCCGATGGATTTTTTCCGGCCACAGATGCAAAAACGGGGTTGAATTTTAGATGACCCGTGGTGGCCAGGGCAGGGACGGTTTTTTTGGCAAAGAAATCCTGCTCGGCATTGGTTTTGGGGGCGGGCAAGGGCCATGACTTTGGGGGAAACCCTTCTGTTTCCCCCGAGGGGAAAGGAAAACTTTTTCCCAAGGCCAAAACCCTTGGAAGGGCCGAAAATTAGGCTTTTGGCTTTGGGATGGTTTGGGTTAAAGTGTTTCTTCTGCTCCCAAACCTGGAAGCCCGAAGGCTGGCTGTAGACTTTTGGCCGCTGTACGGCGTTTCAGGTCATCAAACTGGCGGCAAGGAAAGGGGTTTTGGATGGGGGCTCTGGTGGTGCGGTGGTACTCGGGCGAACCCCTGGAGCTGAAGCGGGGGCTGATCCCTGATCATGAATTTTGGGAGACATGGGGAGCTGAGGAAACCCCTTTTGGGGGCGGGGGAGGCGGGACAGAGGGGGGTGTGAAAAGTGGTTGGGGAAACCCGGCGTCGGTTGGCCTTTTTTTTTGGGCCCGGTTGCCTCCCTTTCAAATAAAGCATTCCCCTGCATGTGACTTGAAATGTTGGTGGTGGTTAAAACCCCCTAAGGTTTTTTGCCTTTTACTTATCGTTTACGGCCCAAAAGGGGTCAATGGGGCATCGTGGGGGGGAATAAAAGGCTTGCTCAAAAAAGGCCCCGGCTTGAGAGGTCCTGGACCTTTTTGACCCCGGGGTTTAAGGGGGGAGGGGTTTTCCGGGTACCCGGGGGTGGTGGAATATTTCAGCGGACTTCTGCGACCGCCCCCTCCCTTTTTGGGCGGAAACCCGTTTCTTTAACAAACCCCCTCTCTTCCTCCTCTTTCCCGTGATTTAAGGGGTCGCAAGAAATTCTGCTGAAAAAAACCACGTTGGACCGCCAAAAGTCCCTTATCATCAAACCTCAACACAGGTGAAAATTCGTTTGTCCTGAAATCTCTCCCTTACTTCTGCGGGGGTACAAACAAGAGGGACTTTTCCCCGGCGTTGCCCCCCCCAAACCCCCCCCGGGATTTTTTTCCGATTTGACCGGGTTCCTTCTCCCCCCTCGATTGGGATCAGTAAAAGGGGTCCCGAGCAAGAGAAAAACATCCTTTTGGCCTCTTAATTTTTAACATTGCCTTCCCGCCCCCAAATGCATTTTGTCATCAAATAGGTCTTCGGGAAAAAGGATTTTCCACAGTGGGGGGTACAAAGAAATTGAAATTTTGGGTGCTTTTGGGGGAGGATGGGGGTGAGCTGATACGGAAAATTTTTGGGCCGTGGGCTGGGGGAAAGAGGGGGTAAGAATTCTGGAAGCAGGTTGCATTAACCACTGAAGGGGCAGATTGGCGACGCTGTTTGTTACTGGAGATTCAAGGGGGGCCCCGACCCAGGGAATGCGGGCCCTGGGGTCCTGGGGGGGAACTGATGAAACCGGGGGGGTGGGGGGGGCATGGGTGTTGGGGCGCAGGGGGGTGGAAGGGAACCAACACTTTCATCTCGTTTCCTCTACCTCCATGCCTACCCCCCTCCCTTTTTTCGCTTTTCCCCCCTGAATTTTTTCTCCAAGTTCAAAATTACAAATTTGAGAAGGTATGGAAAGTTTTGGGGAAAAATCTTTATTTAAAAACGGAAATCACAGCTATTCTCAAATCCCCCAAATTTAAAAAAAATTGCTGGAAATTCCCAAATATAACTGCAAAGTGGGAAACTATCAAAATCAACAAAACTGGCCTTTCGGGGCCAAAAAATGAAAAAAAATGTATCTGAAAAGTATTCGGGTAAAAAAAATATTTTTGGCACCCTTTAATTCACCTGTTTGGGGACTACCCAAAAAAAGCTGTAAATTTAAATTTTTAACTGCAAATAGATCTATCAACAAAGCTGGCCTGCCCCCAAAGTGAAAAAAAACGTTTTCTTTAAAAAGGGAAATTTTGGATAAAAAAAGGTTTTTTTTTGGGACCATCAATTCACCTGTGGTGACTAAAAAAATTGCAAGGGGATTCACATTTAAGGGGGGGGGCAAAGGTGGGCCTAAATGAACAAAGGGGGGTGAGTTGGGGAAACCCAAATTTAAAAAAACACGGGGGATCGGGGGAATGGGAATTTTTGGGTAAATTTAAAAAGGGATTTTTTGGAAAACCCATCAAATTTACCTGTGATTTAAAATAAACAATTGCTGGGTTCACCCTTTTTAAAAATGCAAGGGGGGCTTATCAATAAATTGGGGCTGGGGAAAAGTGCAAAAAAACGTATCTGTAAGGGTTTTTGGGTAATAAAAGGAATTTTTTTGGGGACCTTTTAATTACCTGTGGTGACTAAAAAAATTGCAGTAATTTAAATTTTTAAATTTCAAGGGGCCTTTAAAGAACAAAACGTAGTGCGCCAAAAATCAAAAAAACCCCGTATCTGAAATTTTTTGGATAAATTTCAAAAGGGATTTTTGGCACCCTATCAACCCGTGCTGACTTTTCTGGATTCCAATTTAATACAAGGTTGGGTATTTCAACCCAAAGGGGAATGGGGGGAAAAATGAACACCTATCAAAAATTTTTACGATAATAAAAAATGGGGGTTTTGCACCCTAACAAACAGACCTGCATTTTCTAAAAAAGATTTTGTAAACCTAAAAATTTTAGGCTGCCCAATATCCAGGAAAAATTTTCAATAGAAAAAATGTTAAAAATAAAGCTATTTCAATGTCTACACAAAATCTTGGTAACTTTATCCAGTATTTTTATAGAGCTTTTTTCTGTGTTCGCCCCCGGGGGCCCCAAAACCCCCCGCTCCCCCCGTGACTTTACGCAGTAAAATGCTCCCTTTTTTTTCTTTTACCCCTTAAAAATATAAAATTTTTTCCAACTTTTTCAAATCTTTTTAACTAAAATTTGGTTAAAAGGATCACAGGGGTTTAATAAGGGGGGGAGAGGGGGGGTTTCTCTTGGGGGAAAAAAAAAAAGTAAAATTTTAAACCCCGCCCCGAGTGTTTTTTGGGCCCAAGCAGAGCGCCCCCGTCCTTCTGCCCTTAGAGGTAGGGAAAAAGGGGGCGGACTGGAAAGGGGGGCTATTGGGAAAACAAGGGGGGGGGGGGGAAATTTTTTAAAGGGGCCAAACGCAACCATTACAAACATCCCCTAAGTCGCACCAACCCCATCTTCCCCCCTGCCCCATTTTGTAAAACTCATTTCTGGCCGGCCCAAAATTTTCAGGAAGCGCGAAAAAGGCGCGTCTTAATTGATGATGCACCCATTTTAACCTAAATTTTTCGCAATGAAAACTAAAAATCTGATCACCATAAAAACTTGCCATTTTTAACTTTGTCGAAATAATCCCCTCAAAAACTAGTTTACTAGGGCCCGTTGGAGCCTTTTTGGCTGAAATGGAAGAGGGGCTGGCTTTGATTTTGAACCAACAAACGGTCCTCCTGAGCAGTTGTCTTCGGGGGGTGCCGGACCTGGGGTTGTCAAAAACAACTCCAGTCTCTTCAAATCTTTTTTGAAAATTTTTTTACTTTTATGGAGGGCACATTTAAAGGGCTAGCCAAACCCCGCAGTGGGTCTGGTCTTTTAAACCTCTTGGGTAATCAAGGTTTTGTTTTCAGGGGGGATTTTTTTGGAATTTTTTTCAGGGGGTCAAGGGTTTCAGTTCAAGTGAAAGGGTTGGGAGTGCTGGAGTTTCCCTTTTTTAAAACACCCACTAATTAAAAAACCCAAACAAAATTTGTGAGAAAAGGTGAGTTGTAAACTAGAATTGGGTGCCCTTATATAAAAAGGGACAAAACTTTTGTCTTGCCCAAAAACTGACCTTTCTTTTTTCCCAAAATATCAAAATTTTCAGCAGTCAAGCAAATTTTTTTTCAAATAAAAAAAAATTTTTTTGGGAGGGTTTCAGCTTTTTATATGAGTCAAATTTTTTAAAAACCCAAAGGAGGAAAATTTTTAAATCAAGGTTTAAGCCCTTTGGGTTTTTACAATATGAATAAGCGACAGAACTTCTGTCAGGGACTGTAGAACCCCCCATGGCTTAATCAGGAAGTGGGAGCCTGAAGCAGGCTGTGAAGAGAAGACTCTTTTATAAAACTTTTTAAGGAAACAACATTTAAATTTTTTATTGATTTTTGACAGTTATTTCCCAAAAAAGGGATCAGTGTGGAATCATTATAACATGTCTCAGCATAACTAGACAAAATGGGGAAGTTTTAAAGGGGGTTGTTTTTTAAAAAAAATGGGGGGGGGTTAGGGGGGGTAAAAGAAGGCGGGGGGGGGGGGCGAAAGGTTTTCTCCCAATACCCAAAAACTCCCGGAAGTAAGGGTGGGATGCCTAGGGGGGATGTTCGACATCACCACACCTCCTGTGCCGCTTTTTTTTCTAGGGGAAAAGGAGGTGTGGGCTGTGGGGGCCCTTTTAAAACTGCCTACTTATTGAGGGGGTAAATATACATCCCTACCTACTGTGGTACTGTGGACTTTATACCAACCTACTTACTAAGGGGGCCTATATACTTACCTAACTATCAGGGGTGTTACCTACCTTAAATCCAGGGGTTGGGTTTTTTACCTAATAACAGGGGTTTTAACCCACCTAAAATACAGGGGCGCTACCTTCCAAACCCCCTGAAACCCCACCTAAATGGGGAAGGGCCTTCCCAAACCCTAAACTGTTGTTGGTCCTACCTTACAAAGAGAAATTTGGGGCCTTAAAAAAAAAAAAAAATGGGGACCTACCTACTTACTGAATGGGGTTCCCAAAATGATTTTTCCTAATTGGGAAATACCTGTTTAATGATGGGGTTTTACCTTAAAAGGGGACCCCGGGATATTTTTTTAATGAGGGCCCTTTTGTACCTAATGGGGGGGCCTACTTTTTACCTCCCTTCACAAAAATCTAATGGGGTCTTCTACCTTAAAGGGACACATATTTTAATACCTAAGGTGGGCTTTCTACTTTTGGGGTTTCATACCTTCTACCTAATGGGGGTAAATTTTCCTAATGGGGGTTAATACCAATACCTTGGGGATTCAAAATTTTTTTCCCTAAAAAATTTTGGGGTTTAAACCCTACCTTAAAAAAAATTTAAACCTATCTCCCTCCCAAATTTGGGTGGATACTTCTTATTTCCCTATTTTGTTTTACGGCCCCTATCACCATTGGTGGTGTTTAACTGTTTGGTGGCACTTTTTTATGTGTGAGGCACCAAAAGGGGGGCATTATTACCTTTTGGGGCCGAGGGGGGGGAAATTTGTAGGTAGGGAGGTGTGGAAAAAAGGGGGGTTTTTATTTTGTGGGGAAAATTTTTTAAAAAAATTTAATCCAGAAAAACTCTAAAGGAAAGTGAGTCCTGTTAGCCTAAAGGAGTGAAATTCTTCATTTGGTGGTAGTACATGAGGTGAAATGTGAGTACAAAACTTCCCCCATTGTTAGTTGATACCTAGTTTTCCTCAGACTCCCAAAACCCATGTTTTAGCTCAAGAAGGTCCAGCCCAAATTTGGGTTTTAAATAGCCGGATCCTGAAGAGTATTTGTAATTTGCTTGGTTTTACGGGAAAAAGACATCTAAAACCTCTTGCCCGGTCAAAGATTGTTGAACTGTACTTACTTGAAGAGAGGCTACTTCATGTATAACAGCTCTCGTGGAAGTAAAGAACTGTGCTGTTATTTTTCAAACTCCATTGTGCCCTGCCTTTTTTTTATTTCTGTGCCCAAACTATGGACTGTCATTTTTTTCCAGCAGGTATTTACGCGTTTACAAAACCACGCCACCCAAAGTGTGTCCCAGGGAAAATAGAGGAGTACTACTACCGCCAGCATCCGCCTCTCTCCCTGCCCCATACCTGCAGCATTACCCTATTTTTCAAATGTGTTTGATTCTACGGTAGTAAGGGAGAGTTGGAGGAAGGGCCACTGTAACATATCTAGAACCCCCATCCTTAAAATGCGCCCCTTTTTTTTCTTCTTAATTGCCCGGGGCCCGATGACAACTTGTCCTGGTCACAACCTGTTAGGCTTCAGGACAAGATGTAACGGACTATATTGTTTTCTCTGGTAAAAGGTCCAGGGCTTGACTTTTTTAGTTACCTCTTCATCTTTACTCAACTCCAAACTAGTGCCATAACAATCATTCTTGCTTCAAACTCTTAGGGTATGTTCACACAGTGTTTTGTGGTCATTTCTAAGTGCATTTTACATGCTGGAAAACTACCTGAAAAGCCATTTTTTCGGACATAATTACGGCCATAAAAAAAATGAATGTAAATTTTGTGGTGTTTGCCCTTGTAAAATTTCCGATGGGCACAGGATTTTTCAAAATACGCTAAAATTTCCAAAATATGCTTTGAAATTGCCTTAATCGGGTTTTTTTTTTAAGTATTTGGAATCTGATTTTAAAGTGTAAATTTCCTTCAAAATCAGGTCCCAAGACTAAAATGAAATTGAGGGGACTTAAAACCTCATAGGGGGTATGTGAGGGCGATGAATGGAAGACCGCCTTCAACCTCGGAGGGCCTTCGATTCCTGGTATGCCTTCGGGCTTGCATTGCCCCACCGTTTTCAAGAATTTGTAAATGCTATTTCGGGCCCTTCTGTACACTGCGTGGGTCTCCTGGATGTTTTCGGGTGTTTCTCCCGCCCTTGATCCGATCAAGTTATGTCGCTCCTCAGAGTCTAAGGGCCAACGCCTCTATGCCAAGCTCGAAAAGTGTCTTTTTCATCAGCAACCAACCTTCCTTGGGGCTACATAATTTCCGACGGGGGGCCTGCGAGGGGACCCCGCTAATTGTCTGCCGCCCTACAGTGGCCGAGCCCGGGGGCCCGGGGCCATACAGAGATTCCTGTGGTTCCCCAATAACGGGAATTTATCACTTTCTCCTCACTGTACTCCCATAGTGGCTTGACCAAGAAGAACGCCAACCCAAAGCTTAGCCCCCCAGGGAGAGGAAGCCTTCCCAATTAAAGTTGCCCGACCTGCCCCGGGGTGTTTTCCCCCCCGGATACGAAAAAAACCTTTTTTCCTCAGGTCGACGCCCTTCTGGGGGGGGGGGCCCCGTACTCTCCCAAAAGGGCCAAAAGCAAGACCCTATTGGGGTTTTTCTCTAAAAGTTTTTCCTCTGCAAAAGGAATTAATCAAGGGGGGGGGGGGGACCGGGGGGGGATTATTTTGGCCTTTAAAGCGGGCCCGGAAAAGTCGGTATCTTTTGGGGGGGTCGTCACCCAGCAGCATCTATACCGCCCAAAAAACCTGTTATATCTCCAAGGGTTCAACGCTTAAATCCAGCCGTTGCCCCCTTTTCTTTTCCCATTTAATTTTCTCATTCATTTTTGCCCTCAAAACGAAAGTAAAGGCCGACGCTTCCCCTCCCGTGCTTTGGATGTGCTGGGGCGAGTCCACTCCACGCACTTTATCCCCCAAAAAGGCCATCTCCCCGCGCCTGTAACCTACAACGTATCCCTCCGGGCAAGACAAAATTTTTTCCCGGGCTTTTCTGAAGAAACCTATGGGTCATTGCTCCCGTATGCGGGGCCCCCAGGAGTGCGGTCTTGTCCCTCATCTCTTATTTTACGGTGGCCGGTTCTGTCCGGGAGTTCGTGATTCATGGGAGTCCTGGTTTCCCTTCCCCGGGGAAAAATCCCCTCATCTCAGCCGGGAGTTTGCTGTTTCCACTACCAAAACCCACTGTCCTTGGACCCATGTGGCCATGGATTTTATCACGGATCCCCCCTTCCTCTGGTAACACGTGTCTGGGGGGTTAAGATGGGTTTTAAAGATGTCTCACTTTTTTTCCTCGCCGGGTTTCCCCAAGCCCCTCCCCTTTGCCAGTCTTTTTTTTCTACTATTTTCCGGCTGCAGGGGCTTCCTCGGACGGGGGGGCGGGTTCCCAATTTTGTCCCCAGATTTTTCGCTCCCTCGAAACCAGTACAAGTGAAACTTGCTTTTCTTGGCCTTTTAAAAACCCCGTTTGGGGAAAGTGGAGAGAGTTAAAACCCTGGGCTGCTACCTGCCCCCTTTGTCTCTGACGCCAGATTGATTGGTCTAGTTTTTTGCCCGGGGCTCATTTTTCCCTTTAAAAATCCTTGGGCTCGGAGTCCGCTGAGCTGCTCCTTTCTTTTTTGTCGGGGCGACATCCCCCCACCCCTCCCCCTTTCTGAGGTCCCTGCCGCGGGGAAGTGGTGCGGGACCTGAAAAAACGGGAAGCAGACGCCCATTCGCTACCCCCGGCTTCCGCCGTACCAAGGCGCAACACAAAAAACGAAGACCCCCGCCGATCTTGTCCCCTTCAAGGTTGGTTGTGGGCTAAATATAACTTTCAAGGTTTCCCAGCATAACTGGTCCCCTTCCGGGGGCCATTCGGGTGCTTAAGTGCAAAATCCAGGGGCATACAAGCCCGCCTTCCTCCCACATTGGGCCCCAAAATCCTTCCTTCCCCGAAACCCGTCACCCCTAAATCGCTTCTCTGGGTACTGCTCCTCCCAATCCGAGGCCGATGCCCCCGATGTCTTTAACGGTAAAGGAGATTCTAGAAATTGAGGACGATCCGAGGGAAGTTTTTTTTTCTCATTGACGGGAAGGGGTTCGGACCCGAAGAAGGGGGGTCCTGACCAATAAAATTTTTCTGGGACCGTAACATCATTCAGAATTTCCTTCAGGCTAGAAAGGGGGGGAGGCCGGGGGGGGGGAGGGTCTGTCACGGGTGGGCCCTCCCGGTCCCCAGGCACACCCGTGTCCCCGCACAGCGGCACCGCCCCCGCCTGTCAACGGGGGGCACGCTCACCCGGGCCCGGGTGGGTCCCTGCCTACTTACCCGGCTGGGGCCCCCTGCTCAGCTCCGTTCCCCGGGGCCCTGCGTCCAGCTCCCGGGTGCGCGCCGCCGGCCTGGGGGAATTTAAGGGGCCAGGCACCGGTAATGGGTACTGCCGGTCGCTGCCATTATTTTTAAACCTGCCCCCTTTCCCGGGCTTGTCCGGATCTTTTGTGCCTATAGCCTACCCGGGGAAAGCATTTATAAGCCTTGTTCTGTTACCTGTACTGACCATTTTCTTCCGTTCCTCGACCACAAATCTTGCCGCCTCCCTGACCTTTCCCGCCTGTCCCTGACTTTCGACCTACCCCATGTCCTGACCCTCTGCCGGGCCCCCACCAAGACCCGCCTGAACTTTTTACCCTTACACCTCTGCTGCCTCCGTAAGCAAGCCGTCCCCGGGTTAAAACCCTTTGATCCCTCCCCCCCCGCAAGTCCTCCCGCTTTGCGGCAGGCTTTGGTGAAAACCGGGGCCTACTTGATTCCAACCCCCCGGCGTGGTTTCACATCGCTTTCTGGTCCAGAAGATCCACATCTCCGACCGGACACTAAATACCCCAAAACATTCTTATTTAAAAGACATTTGCCCTCCCGGGTTCTAGAGTGATTCAGCCAATGAATTCATGGTTTCATTTTTCCTCCAAAACCTTCTTCATTGATTAGGGACAGACTCCCCCGGAGACAAATGATGCGACCCCATTGCGCCAGCCCCCAAAAAATTTTAATCCTCAATTGTGCAAAAAATTTTTGTCCCCCGAGCCCCTTTTTTACATACTTAACCTCAAGAAATCACCTTTTTCAAAATCTTTTTTTTGAGAAATTGAAGCTCTCCTGATTGTCCCCTAACAGTAGAGCCCTGCTGCCGTCAGTATCTCTTTAAAAGGGGTTCAGCTCCAGGGCCAGATTCAGTGGGGCGGTATAGCCCAGATACGTCTGTCTCTATTTAAACCCCAGGTTCCTGCCAGGTCCGGGAGTTTAAATGGGGGCGGTGAAGGGAGGGGTGGCGTCCGCATTATTAACACGGTAAAATGCCCCTTTGACGCAGCAACCAAAAAAGTCGGGCTGAAACGAGGCGGAAGCGGAAATGGGGCAAGACCCCCAGCCTTCCTTATACACAGTCAAAGACCTGGGAAGCGCTTGCCCCTCCAAAATGTGGAACAATTGAGCTCATGGGAAAAACTGGGGTTGAAGCTCCCCTTCCACCCAGGTGCCTTTTTTTGGCTTTTTTTCCCCTTTTAAATAAAAGGGGGAGGAAATTGGGTTAGTTTTTTGCTCTGGGGGGTTTCTCCAAGTCCCTCTGAAAAACCACATCGGTCAAGCTTCCTGTACCTCCCTTGTAAATTCAAGGGAAAAATTTTTCAAGCATTTTGTACATGCAATTTTTTAAGTTTAATTCTGAAAAAAAAAATTTTTTAAAAAAGGATGGAATCCCACCAACCCCTTTTTTTTCTTTTTTTATGTTTTTAAATGGTTTCTCCTACAGGGTTTCAGCTATGTTTAAAAATCTTCAAAAACAAGTCATTTGCAATAGTGCCCCTTAACTGTCCCAACCCATTCTGTGTTTGCAGCACCGCCCCAAAAAAATTTAAAACATATTTTTTCAGCCCTCTTGACAATTGGAAAACAAATGTCTGTTAAAAAAACCCATTTTTACAATGGACCTTATATAGCTTTTGGGGCACAGCAACTGCCCCCAAAAATGCAAAACATACCGTTTGGCCAGTTTGGGGCAAATTTTGAAAAAACAAAGCTGTTAAAAACCTTTTTTTAAAATAGGCCTGTAACAGCTGTAGCCACGAAAAATGCCCCCAAAAAATTTAAAACTGCCCTTTGGACACCTTGACAATTGGAAAACAAATGTCTGTTAAAACCACATTTTTTTTAAAAAAGGAGGTGTAGTATAGCTCATTTTACAGCGCAAAAAACCCAAAAATTTTAAAAAAAAATTCTCACCACGTTAAAAATTTTGGGAGAAAAAGCCCTTAGAACCAAATTTTGTTCCAAAGGACCTTGATTTTAATGTACTACAGCAACATGACCCCAAAAAATTATAAATATGACTTCTCAGCCACTTTTAAAAATTGTGAGGGAGTAATGCCACTTAGAAGCCACATTTCTGTTCCAAAGGACCATGATTATATCTAGAGATGGGCGAATTGATTCTAACGAAGTGGAATTAGTTTAGAATTTCAGGAAAACTTCGGTTCTGAACGAAGTCAAAGTTTGGGGGACTTCGGGTGAACGAAGTGTGCTTTTGATTGATAAAATGGCTGCGAGCACATGGCGTTACATGGGGCAAAGCACTCTGGGGGGAAGAAGGGCATAGCCTGCATGACATGTGCAGAGATGAAGCCAATCAGAGACCGGCGGGATTCTTTGACGTCACCGCACTATATAAGTCCGGGCGCGACGCTGGGAGCTCATGCCGCTCTCACTGTACTGATTAGGGAAGGTGCTGTCGCGGCTGCTTGTAATAGCTCTTACTGAAGAACTGATTTTTATACAGCGATTTTTGTGGCGTGTCTCAGCTTGTCTCAGAGACTGCTTCTCTTAATGTTCTAGTTCTGATTTTTTGGGGTATTGTATCTGAAGTCCAGTGTGCGTCCAGTGCAGCTGCATATACATTTTAATGCTATCTGCTCACTGCACATTGAATATCCAAGGGGGATCTAAGCCAGTTCCTGTTGTATTCATTTAAAGAAACAGCGTTTTTACAATAAAAATACCACTTCATTTTTGGATGCTCAATTCTTTTGCACAATTTACATTCAGGGGTTAATTAAGCGTTGTTTTTCTGCTGTGGTGACTCCAAGAAACCGTCTTTTTCACTGCCAAAAAATACAATTTTCCTGTAGCATAATTCACAAGCGAAGGTTAATTAAAATTTTTTCTCTTGTTGTGTAGCGTAAAAAATACGCCATTGTAACACGCTACAAAGCTAGTAGTTTTTGGCTGCTCAATTCTTTTGCGCAATTTACATCCAGGGGTTAATTAAGCATTGTTTTTCTGCTGTGGTGACAAAAATAAACCGTTTTTTTTCACCACCAAAAAATACAATTTTTCCTGTAGCATCATTCACAAGCGAAGGTTATTAAATTTTTTTCTTGTTGTGTAGCGTAGAAAACACGCCATTGTAACACGCTACAAAGCTCGAGTTTGTGGTTGCTCAATTGTTTGGCGCAATTTAACATCCAGGGGTTAATTAGCGTTGTTTTTCTGCTGTGGTGATAAAATTAAACCGTCTTTCACCGCTAAAAAATACATTTTTCCTGCAGCCTAATTCACAAGCGAAGGTTAATTAAAATTTTTTCTCTTGTTTTGTAGCGTCGAAAACACGCTACAAAGCTCGTAGTTTTTGGTTGCTCAATTCTGTTGCGCAATTTACATCCAGGGGTTAATTAAGCATTGTTTTGCAGTTGTACTCAGTAAAAGAAACTTTGTTTTTCACCGCCACTGAAGAAATTCTGTAGCATGATTCATATCCGAAGGTTAATTAAGCCTGTTTGTGCTTTTATATTCAGTAAAATACACAGAGTTTTTAAACGGCACATAGAAGTAAATTTTTCCTGGCCATTTGAGGAGTGCAATTTATATCCACGGGTTACCCAAGCTTCTTAGTGGGTTCATTTGGAGTCAAATACAGGGTGTGTATTTATCATATACAGATATCTTCATCAAACAGTGTCTGTACATTTTAGAACAAACAGTAAGTCAGACAGAGAGGTGGCAGGCTCTTCACCTATGAGTGGCAGAGGCACAAACATTCCAGGCCAGGGTCGCAGCACAGCAAGGGGACGTCGCAGCAGGGGTCACTCGTGAGGCCACAACTGCCGCTGTCATCTAGCGGCTGTGTGCTGACTAGCAACCCAAGGGTTCTTGATTGGTTGACTAGGTCATCCACTTCCTCCCAGATGACATCTGACAACCCCAGCCAAGAGTCGGTGGGAACGTCAGACACAACCCTTAGTTGGCATGGCTAGGGAGCGAGTCAGCGGCCCTCACCCGTACTCAACCCGCCTCTGTCCCATCCGGTTCCCTCAGCCAGAGATCTACTATGTGGTCTGGGCTCAGCGCCACTATATAGCGAGGATGAACAATTTGAGGAGGGAAGTTAGCAGCTACTTGGCAGCGAAGAAATGGGGCCAATATCCTCTGCTTCTTGCAGTAGGCGGCAAAGTATAAATGTTGAGAGTGGCGTGGGAGGTCATGTTGTGAGGGGTCAGCCTCTGCATACCAAGACCGATGATGAGGACAGCAGTGACGATGAAACACAAATAGATGATGATGTAGCCGACTGCACTTGGGAGCCAGGTGAGGCAAGGGCTTCATCATCGTCAGGAGAAGAGGGCGTCAGCGTGCGCGTCAGGCAGCGGCGCAGCCAGCAAGTGGGTCGTGTGGCCGTGAGTCAGCAGGATAGCAGCAGTGTGAGGTCGGGAGCCAAGCGGCCACTGGGTAAAAAACCCTCTTCGCAGGTCCAAGACAGTAGCAGCACAGGGGCTCAGTGAGGCAGCGGCAGTAGTAGTCACTCAGTGCGGAGCGTTGGCGGTAAAATCCGATACTCGGCAGTGTGGCAGTTCTTTGCTAAGACACCGGAGGAGCCGAATATGGGTATATGTAGAATCTGTAGGCAGAAAGTGAAGCGTGGCCAGGGAGCTAACATTGGCACCACGGCCCTGCGTCAACACATGCAGCGTCACCATCCGGTGGCCTGGGAAGAAAACGTGGCTCAGATGAGGTGGTCCATCCTCCCGCCGCAGCAACAGCAGCAGCAGCAGTGCCCAGTGGCACGCATGCCATTGCAGCCAGTCAAGGCTCCACCACCTCTGCAGAAGGGAGCTGTTTCTCTTTGACATCATCTCCCGGTCCAGATGCTCCTGCTCCTCGCTACTCATGGCGCCAGCAGTCGTTCAGCGAGGCGATTGCAAAGAGACAACAGTATGCGTCCAACCATCCTAAGGTGCAGAAGCTGACCGTACTCCTGTCCAAGTTGTTGATGCTGCAGTCCCTCCCTTTCCAAATGGTGGACTCTGCACCGTTCAGAGAACTAATGGCTTGTGCCGAGCCGAGATGGAGAGTCCCAAGCCGTAATTTCATTTCCAAAAAGGCACTCTGCCAACCCAGTTAGAAGATCCGCTGGACTACTGGGCAGCCAAACTGGATGTGTGGCCGCAACTTGCCGAGTTTGCAGTGGAGAAGCTGTCCTGCCCGGCCATATGTGGCATCAAGCGGTGTTAAATGCGGGGGGGCCATTTTTTCCCCAAGGGAACCGCTGTCCAGGGAAATGTAAAACACTGACCTTTTAAAGATGAATCAGGCTGGATCGGCCAGGATTTCCACCACCAATGCCTTGGGGCCGGGGCAACTACATCAGCCTGAGGGGCCTCACCCAAATTGAAAATGACCCCCGGGTTAAAAACAAACCCCCGCCCTATTTGATCCCCGCCCCCACCTATGCCCCACATCTGTGACGTTTTTTCCCATCTCCCACCAACCATTTTTACCGGGGACTGGTTGCCAAAATAATTGATGGCCACGGACCTAAAGGGGCTGGGGTTGGTGAGATCCAAATGTGCTTGTGCCCCCCGAAATTTGTTTTGGGGTCTCCCCTTCTGCTTTGTGCCACCTGTGGGTCTACTACTGTTTTGCCACCCCCAAATGTCATTGTGCCACTGCGACCTCAGGGTGTGCTGCCGTGACCTACACCTTGCCCTTTGGGCCCAAAATTTCTAAAATCATGCTGCTGCTGTTTGCTGCCGGACCTACAAAATCTGTCATTGGCCACTGTCTGCCCTCATGCTGCTGCCGCGTCTCCTCCACTCTCTGTCTTTGTTCCACTCTGTGGCCTACTCTGTTTTGGCCACCCCCCAGATGTCATTGTGCCACTGTCTGACCTATGCTGCTGACGGTCACCTCCACCTCTGTCATTGTCCCACTCGTGGCCTACTCCTTTTTTTTCCACTTCCAGAATGTCATTGGCCACTGTCTACCTCATGCTGCTCTGCCGTGACCTAACACTCTGTCTTTTTTCCCCACTGTCTGACCTCATCGCGGGCTGGGGCTGCTGCCGGACCTACACACCTGTCATTGTGCCACTTTACCTCTGCTGGCTGTGGCTGCTGCCGTGACCTAACATGTGTCATTGCCCACTTGGGCCTACTCCTGTTTTGCCACCTCCAAATGTCATTGTGCCCTGTTGCCTCATGTGCTGCTGTGGCTGCTGCCGGCCCACACACTGGCTTTGTCCCACTCTGTGGCCTCTCCTGCTTTTGTCACCCCCAGAATGTCATGTCCACTGTCTGACCTCTGCTGCTGCTGGGGGGGCTGCTGCCGTGACCTAACACTGTGTCATTGTGCCACTTCTGACCTCAGTGCGCTGTGTGCTGCCGTGACCTAACCTGGTCATTGTCCCCACTCTGTACCCCCCTCCTGTTTTTGCCACCTCCAGAATTTCATTGTCCCAGCGCCCTCTGCGCTGTGGCTGCGCCATGACCCCCAAACTTGTCTTGGGGCCCTTCGTTGGCCCTTCCCTTTTTTTGCCCCTCAGAATGCATTGTTCCACTGTCTGACCTCATGCGCTGCTGCGTTGATGCCGAAAAACTCCACACTGTGTCATTTGCCACTCTGGGGGCCTACTCCGGTTGTTGCCACCTCCAAATGTATTTTGCCACTCTCTGACCTTGCTGTGGGGTGCCGCCGTCCCCCCCTTTTTTACTGATGTTGCCACCTGAGCCCTCAGCTTGTTTTTTCCCCCCTTTTAAAGCAAAAAAGTTCCCCTTCATTTTTTTGGCAGTTTTGACCCTTTAAACCCGGGAATTTTTGTAAAAATTCAAAACCCCACATTTTGAACCAAAAAAAATTTGAAAAAAAACCATCCCCCCAATTTAAAGGGGAAAAATTCAACAGCCCCCGGGTCTTTTTAACCAAAAAAAAGGGTTTTTTTTTAAAAATTTTAAAATTGGAAAAAAATTTTTTTCAAACCAATAAAAACCCCTTTTTTTTAAAATTTTATAAAAAAAAAAAAAAAATTTTATTCAATTCCTAGTCCAGGGCAAATTTTAAATCCCTAATGAAAAAACATTTACCCATTTTACAACATGAAAAAATTTTTTTTTTCCCCGGGGAAAAAAAAAAAAATTTTTTTTTTCCCAAAAAACTTTCAAAAAACCCTACCCCCCAAAAAAAAAAAATTTTTTTTTTCCCCAAAAAACCCCCCCTAAAAAAATTTTTTTAAACAAAAAGGGGGTTTTAAAAAACCCCCCTAAAAACCAAAAAAAAAAAATTTTTTAAAAAAAACCCCCCCAAACTGAAAAACTTTCAAATTTTAAAAAACCCCCAAAAAAAAAAACCCCCCAAAAAAAACCTTTTAAAATTTTTCAAAAAGGGGGGCCCCCAAAAAACCCCGCCAAAAAACCCCAACCCCAAAAACAAAAGGGGCCCCCAAAAAAAAAACCCCCCTAAATCATTTCCCCCCAAATTTTGGGGGGCCTTTAAAAAAAAACCCGCAAAAAAGGGGGGCCCCCCCCCCAAAAAACCCCCCCAAAGCCTCCTTTCCCCCCCCCAACCCCCCCCCACCCCCCCACCCCCCCCCTTAAAAACCAACCAAAACCCCCCCCCCTAAACAAACCCCCCCCACCCCAAACCGCAAAAAAAAAAAAAGGGGGGGGGTTTTCAACCCCCAAAAAAAAACCCCCCCCCCCCCCCCCCCCCCCGGGGGAACAAAACCCCCCTTTAAAAACCCCCCCCCCCCAAAAATTTTTTTTCCCCCCCCAAAAAAAAAAGGGGGGTTTTTGCCTTTTTAAAAGGGGCCAAACCCCAAAAAAAAAAGGGAAAAAAAACCCAAAAAGGAAAAAAAAACAGGAAAAAAAAAAAAATTTTCCCAAAAAAAAAATCAAAAAAATTGGGGTTTAAATTTTTATCCCCTTTTCAAACCTTTTTTTTTTTTTTTTTAAAACTGGGCCGCGCCAAAGTGAAAAACAGCTATTTAAAAGTTATACGGATAAGAAAAGGTGGGTTTTGCACCAATGAAATACACCTGCAGTTACTAGAAAATTTCTATATCCTAATGTAAGTGCAAAGTGGCTCTTTGAACAAAACTGGACTGCACAAAATAAAAGGTACAATTTCACCTCAAGTGTGAGGTGTGTTGGTCAAAAACTGGTAAAAAAAATGCCATTTCAATGCAGGTTAAAAGCAGAGACTGGGCTGCACAATATACACTCACCTTTCAAAAGCCAGCATGCCTGTCTGTCTGTGTTCGCCCGCACAGCGCCCCCACCCCCCCCCACCCCCCTGCGGCTGTACAGCGCTAGATGCGTCTTTAAAAGTCTCTGTCTAACTAACTAAGAGCTGAAATTCTTTTAATCTACCTATTTTCCCTAATGTTCACAGCTAAAAGCATAGTTGTCTGTATGAATAAAGAGAACTGTGTCTCTGAGCTGAGCTCAGCTGAGCTGTATTGAGAGAGACCTAGCACACGTCCTGCTCTAGTGAGAGACACTGAGAGACACTGATGAGACACTGATGATGAACAGGAAACGCTTTTCTATGCAAAACGAGGTCATGTGATTTTTCCAGCCAATGACAACCATACACATCACAGTCATGACGTCGCACAACCAGCTCACCCTGATCTATGATCTAAGCTAATTTGCTGGCCGCCAAAATGACAGGAAAGCCCGAAAATGGTTGATAGTAATAGATGATCTGCAGATTCTCACCTAAAATATCGCGTGATGGGAAATTTCCGATCAACCTAAAAATCGTGCCGATTTCAACTTTGTCGATTATAATCCCTACTGCTGAGCCATCCTGTATCTTGATGTTGTCAGTGCAATCAATGGTGTATTAACTCCTTAAGTCGAACGCCTGAAAAGTACTTAATGACCAGCACATTTTTTTAGTTTTTGCCTCCCTGCGTTTCAGCAGTCATATAACTTTTTTATTTTTTCAATGATGCAGTTGTATGAGGCCTTGTTTTATTCGGGACAAGTTGTACTTTTCAGGGGAATAGTTTAAGTTCATGTATACATTTTTTACACCTTTCCCATTTCACAATTAATAACTTGCTAGATTAATTCTACAGGTTATTACGGTCATATGAATACCTAATATGTGTAAATTTTGTTTTATTAAATATTTATTTTTATTTTATTTATTTTTTTATACAGTTTTTCTTTGCACTTAGTAATGTATTAGCATATTCATATAAGCTATACATTATAATCTCTGTCAGTTTGACACAGGCAGAAATCAGGGCATCACACAGTCTGCCTTGATCGCTGGCTTCTTACACAGGCAGCCATGGGGCTACTCTAGGGTCCCAGGGATGGCTGTGCAACCATTCCTGGGCTCTGTCGGGTCACCAGAGTCCCGATCACTCGACAAAGTAGGGGAAAAGCCCTTTAATTATACTGTGGTCACGAACCATGGTAATCCAAGGGGTAAGTGCTAGGGAAGTGGAGATTCCACCCATTGCCTGCCGCTTGCTGAGGCTGCGCTGGGAACAGGACTGTGAAGTACAGCCCTGTTCTCAGTATTTGGCGCTGCAAACCCTGATGTCTGCAGTGACGCCAAAAGACGTCGCTGCAGACGAACGACCTGCAACACCTAACGCCAATAGTCAGCAGGTGGTCGTTAAGAGGTTAATAGACATGGACACTTAACATCTATCATTTTCTGATCTCAAAGCTCAATAATACCCATGTTTTAATGAGAAAACAAAAGGGTTATCTTCAACATACACATTGATGGCATAACGATAGGATATTCCCTCATTTTGTGATAGATGCTGGTCCTACTAATCCTATCCTATCCCTATGCCATTAATGTGTACAATGGGAATACCTAAATAGTATAACATACCACTTATGTTTTTTATATATATCCCTAGTAGGCTCCACAAATAGGTTTCCGCACCTATTCAATCCATATTCCAAGTAGTTATAGGCCACTTTCACAAAGTTTCTTTAAGAACATAAAATATCTATATTACTAAAAAACGGTTAAAATGATTTCAGAGTAATGTAGGAAGGGAAATATATACTTGCTGTGGTTAGCCTCGTATTCAGTATTCGAAGTTCATGCTCTATTTGGAGCTCAACATAAAGCGCGTATGGCCGGGAGTTCCGTGTGCATGTGAACGAAACTGAATGAGAAAACTTAAAGCAGTCCAGTATAAATTTTTCTGCCCTAGCAAGGGCTAGTGAGGGGTGACAGAGTGACCATGAGTTTCGTTCACATGCACACGAAACTCCCGGCCCTACGCGCTTTATGTTGAGCTCCAAACAGAGCATGAACTTCGAATACTGAATACGAGGCTAACCGCAGCAAGTATATATATCCATTCCTACATTACTATGAAATGATTTTACCAGTTTGATAGAAATAAAGATATTTTATGTTCTTAAAGAAACTTTATGAAAATGGCCCATAACTACTTACAATGGGAATACCCCGTTTAAGAGTATATGACTCAAATCCATTGTATAGCCTTCTGGTGAAATATAATTTCAAGTGTTGCCAGCTAAAGTGTGTGTATTACACACTGTTCAAATATATTTGCAAATAGAAAACAAATATGATATAAATTTTGGGCATGGATTCCACGTCTAGAATTTGCATCCAATTCGACTGTAAACTGATTTACATTACGTCCTATGTAAGGTTTGAGTGACAATGCTGATTTTATAAGTATTATTGGTGCATAATGTCTGCGTCTACAAAGAATTGACATGTCAATTCTTTGAGGCACTTTACGTGCCAATAATAATAAAATGTATGAGGCAGAAATTCCGCTGGTAGGCGCAAAATTTTCAACAAAGAAACAATGCGTTTTCAAAAAGACATTGTGTGAGCCTTGACTTATAGACAGGACAGAGTTGGGTGAGGCAAAGCATACATAATTGGTTTCTCTGCAGCTAGAGAGCAACAGGTTGCATTATACATAACTGCTCAAGTACATTCTATACTGGTAAAGGGCTTAGTGAGAAAAATCAGGAAAACAAATACAGTTAAAAAGCCATTTAAAGTATTTTGTTGTTACGTTTCTTAAATATAAAATAAAAAAAGAAAAGATGAGTATCGAGGTGAACATATGACTTCACCACTAAGTATAATTTATTCAGAAACCAAATTTGCATTCTTTACAATACTATATTTAGGCATATTTTGCTAAAAGCTGTTAAAATTTTTAAGGATTGCAGCCCTTAACTACATAAAAAGCTTGGCTTCTAAACTTTTTAAAAAAATCTTAAAAATGTTTTGCTTCATCTCAGTGGACCTTGGCATCAAAAGTCCTTGGATCATTTGATTTGCAAATCACTTCTCTTGGATATTAATATAAATCTGCTCTTGGAACAACAGCAAAATGTCTCTTTTTGTCCATCTTTATCTTCATCAGAATTTTATATCCAGCCATCTGTATATCCCTGTAATCGCTTTAAAACGTGACTGAAATCTAAAAAGATCAATTCAGTTCAAAAATGACTATTTACTTTCCAACTGCGTTAATAAAAGCAAAAGGAGTAAAAGAAATCATAAAGGAAAAAACAGGGACTTTTTTTAAAACAGGCCTCCCCTTTTTTCAATATAACTTGTACCGGCAAAAATGAAGACCCCGGCCTTGTTAAAAGGTGTTAAGTTTTATTTGTCTCATTAAAACAGATTTTGAGAGCAACTTCCTTCATCGGACAAGAGACATAGCTTGAAGAGGAGAACTCTTAAACTTTGTTTCTCCATAGAAGATGCAGAGCTGCTTGAAAATAGCTAGTAGGAAAATTATTAAAAAATTCATCGCTTTTTATGCAGGTTCCCGTTGCAGGTGTTCAATTTGAAATGTAATTTGCTGATAGATTCTACTGTGGTTTTTCATACAGATTTATAATGGCAATTTAAGGATCATTCAGAACCAGAAAGAGGTAGATGACCGCCTAGTGCACCACCTTATGTCTGTCAAAGAGGGGATGCAAGGATGTGGGCTTAGCCTGCTCCATACACGGCAGCTGCTGGCAAATATTTACAGTTGATACCTGCTTTCAGTGATAAAGCCAACCCAGGCTATTTAAAAAATTAGATGCTGCAGTCAATGCGACTCCGGGAAGCCAGTAAATCACATCACAACCCTATGTCTGATGGTGTGAGTATTGTGGGTGAAAGCCACATTGTTAGTGTGAAAATTCACAGTGTAGAGATAAAGAGACTTAGAAATACAGGTTCACAATTGGCTCTAATGGAACGAGAGATGAATAAAGTACTTTCCTAATTTATGTCTAAAAGCGCGGGATGGCCAATGATCTGCCCAAAAACCAAACCCGTCCCACCCTGGGAGTTATGCAAGCAAACACTGAACTGTGGGGCTATACCATTAAATGGGTTGTTTTGATGCAGGGAAGTATTGACCCCAGAGTCCTGCTGTTGGTAGACATTCATTTAGGAGTTAGCTAGAGTAATGACTAGTGAACTGGGTTCCCAATACTGGAAGAAAATGTCTAAATAAATTTCCACTCTGAGATACAGTTGGCTTTTAAATGTTGCCAGGTGGAGGCAGAACTAATGGATGTGATTGAGCCTCTGGGAAAATAACATGCCTTGTCCCCTTTTTGTTTTCCCGGGACCTGCTAGACCCCAAAAAGGGGCTTTTTTTTTGCAGTTGCATGATACATGGCTTACAGGGACAGACGGTGCTACTAGAGCCAGCATTTCAAAGGAAGTATATTGGGAGGTGGTAGACTTGTAAGGGTTAAATGACAGATTATGGTAAGGTGTGAATTGAATATACTGGTGGGCCCTTTGCTTTAGGGTGGAAGCAGAAAAAACAACGTCAAGAGGTGCGACTCCCTGAAGAATCTATGTGAGAAGTGGTTGATTCCTGTTCATCTATAGCGGCAGTACAAGTGAGTGTAAGATTTCCAGAAGAGAAAAGTCCCATATTGAACCAAACATTACAGACTCTCAGTGTGTGTGTGTGTGTGTGGT
>JAODAL010051588.1:0-26578 GCA_025379985.1 Phyllomedusa bahiana | reverse complement strand
AAAGCAATATCTGTAGCTTGTTCTATATTTGCCTATTGACTTCCAGCTAACATCTGACCACTGCAATTTTTGCCCCCCCAAAAAATGCTTACTAACTGTTTAGTAGTGTTTTTGCAATGTATAAAACTGCCCTAACAACCACACACAGTCATATCCAAGCATATTTCACCTTCTTCCATGTGAATAAAACCTATGGATCATTTCTGTTTCGAAACTACATGAATAAGTCTAAGCAGTGACTGTAGTAATCAGAGGAGATCAGTGACTCTTTATGTCATGTTTAGTTGTTATTTTAACATGTATTTTTATTAGATTATTTTACCATTCATTTTCCATTTGTCTTTTCTATCAGCCAGGCACAATTCATACATAATGAACTCAATGCCAAACTTTAAAAAATAAATAAGTAAAATTCAAATTTAAATTTTTTTTGCCACAGCAATTTCAGTCCAAATGCTTAAAATGAATAAAAAACGTGAATGCTCCTGTGCTGTAGGGCATGCATTTATGTTGGTGAGCAGACTACAGGCTTATGTTATATAGTTATACACTGACATGATATGTCGATATATCTCACCTGTGTTGCCAAATGTGGGGTTCCCTGAGATCTGCTCCTAATTAGTGTTGAGCCGAACCATTCGGAAATAGTTAGTTCGGCACAACTTTACATTTTCTCCAAACCCAAGCCGAGTCCAATGACATTGACTTAAATGGGGTTCGGCATTAGGTTCGGTGTTCGGCTCTGCCAGAACTCGAATTTTTTAGTGCTTGTTCAGCTCTATTCCTAATGAATGGATTGCTCACATTGGAGCAGATTTCTCTGTAGTGTCGCAGGAAGAGCCCTGTTCTGGTGCTACGTGAAACTAGCATTAAAGGGGTTTTGCCAGGACGTGCCTTATCTGCTAAGAAGCAAAAGTAAACAAGCCAAGGCTGAGCTGAGAGAGAGAGAGAGCTGATCAGAGCACAGAGCCATGTGCCATCCAATAAGGGATCGTGTGCAATGTTCACTCACATAATCACACTGCAACTAGTGGATTCTGTATACAAAAGACAACACCTTTCTCCACAGCAGCTTGAAAGCTCCTTCAGCCTCTTGAAAGCTCCTTCATGTTCCCTGTCATCAGATAAAGCA
Organism: Phyllomedusa bahiana; assembly: GCA_025379985.1. Lineage (NCBI taxonomy): Eukaryota > Metazoa > Chordata > Amphibia > Anura > Hylidae > Phyllomedusa > Phyllomedusa bahiana. The sequence continues at coordinate 25,446 of JAODAL010051588.1, read as the reverse complement.
GGGATCTACTCAGATAATCACACTACAACTAGTGGATTCTGCATACAAAACACAACATATTTCTACCCAGTGCCTTGAAAGCTTCTACAGCTCCCTCTCATCAGATAAGAAGTGCTCTCTGCACAAGCCCGGCCAGCAGCTCTTGTCACTCTGCCTGGTCGTATCTAATAGAAGCTTTAAAGTAACTAAGGGCAGGTAAGGCAGCCTGTAGCTCTCTCAGGCTGCAATTTTTTTAATCACATATATTTTTAATCATATATACATATAAAAAGTGATTACATACCCATTTTGGAGGATCCCACGTCAATATTACATTGTGGCAAAACCCCTTTAATTTGAGAAATGTTTGAGTCTCTTTTGACTTCATTGTAATTGTAATGTAACAATTCTAACATTTACTTTAATTTGACAGATATAAGCTTTACATTAAACTGTTCTATAGTTTTACACAAAAATGTTGTTGAACTGGTGAAAAGTATTAGATATTTCTTGGCAGATAAAACCATTTTAGGCCGACCTCAGAGATTAGTCTGCTGTCAGAACCTGCACATGTCTGCTAATATGTAGCTCATGTCTGGGACTGGCCATACACATTAGGTAGCTGTCGACAGAATAGCTTGTTTAGGTGACAGCTGTATCTGTAGAGTCCCCACAAGCATGCAGGCTTGGCTCCGACATGAGAGAGCAGCCTGTGTCTCATTACTCCGATGGCGATTTATCTACAAGGAGAACAAATGATTGGGCTACTGAACTGAAAAGGCTTGATTTGGATTCACAATTAGATCGTCAGCTTATATCCATCTAATATCTGAGTCCACCTTTTGGCATTGATAACTACAGTGGTGGCCAAAAGTATTGGCACCCCTGCAATTCTGTCAGATAATACTCAGTTTCTTCCTGAAAATGATTGCAATCACAAATTCTTTGGTATTATTATCTTCATTTATTTTGCTTGCAATGAAAAAACACAAAACAGAATGAGACAAAAATTAAATCATTGATCATTTCATCCAAAACTTCAAAAATGGTCCGGACAAAAGTATTGGCACCCTCAGCCTAATACTTGGTAGCACAACCTTTAGCCAAAATAACTGCGAACAACCGCTTCCGGTGACCATCAATGAGTTTTTACAAGGCTCTGCTGGAATTTTAGACCATTTTCTTTGGAAAAACTGCTCCAGGTCCCTAGATTTGAAGGGTGCCTTCTCCAAGCTACCATTGTGAGATCTCTCCACAGGTGTTCTATGGGATTCAGGTCTGGACTCATTGCTGCCACTTTAGACGTCTCCAGTGCTTTCTCTCAAACCTTTTTTCTAGTGCTTTTTGAAGTGGGGTTTTTGGGTCATTGTCCTGCTGGAAGCCCCATGACCTCTGAGGGAGACCCAGCTTTCTCACACTGGGCCATACATTATGCTGAAAAATTTGTTGGTAGTCTTCAGACTTCATAATTCCATGCACACGGTCAAGCAGTCCAGTGCCAGAGGCAGCAAAGCAACCCCAAAACATCAGGGAACCTCCCCCATGTTTGATGTAGGGACCGTGTTCCTTTCTTTGGGAATGCCTCTTTTTTTTCCCTGTAACTCTATGTTGATGCCTTTTCCAAAAAAGCTCTACTTTTGTCTCATCTGCCCAGAGAAACATTCTACCAAAACGTTTTAGGCTTTCTCACGTAAGTTGGGGCAAACTCCAGCCTGGTTTTTTATGTCTCGGGGTAAGAAGTGGGGTCTTCCTGGGTATCCTACCATACAGTCCTTTTCTTCAGACGCCGACGGATGTTGGGTTAACACTATTGTACCCTCGGACTGCAGGGCAGCTTGAACTTGTTTGGATGTTAGTCGAGGTTCTTTATCCACCATCCGCACAATCTTGTGTTGAAATCTCTCGTCAATTTTTCTTTTCCATCCACATCTAGGGAGGTTAGCCACAGTGCCATAGGGGGTTAGCCAGTGCCATGGGCTTTAATTAGGGAGGTTAGCCACAGTGCCATGGGCTTTACATTAGGGGGGTTAGCCCCCAGTGCCTTTGGGGTTTACACCTAGGGGGTTAGCCACAGTGCCATGGGGTTTACATCTAGGGAGGTTAGCCACAGTGCCCTAGGGAGGTTAGCCACAGTGCCAGGGGCTTTCATCTAGAGAGGTTATCCACAGTGCCATGGCTTTACATTAGGGAGGTTTAGCCACAGTGCCATAGGGAGGTTAGCCACAGTTTCCATGGGAGGTTAGCCACAGTGCCATGGGGGTTTACACTTCTTGATGGGCACTGGGCCGGTGAAACAGGAACAGTCGGTCTTTGGAGATTGGACTTGTAGCCTTGAGATTGCTCAGGCTTCCTCACAATTTGGGGTTCTCAAGCCTCAGACAGTTCTTGGGTCTTTTTCTTTTCTCCCATGCTCAATGTGGTCACACAAGACACAGGACAGAGGTTGAGTCAACTTTAATCCATGTCAACTGGCTGCAAGAGCGATATAGATATAGCCAAAACCTGTTAGGGGCCACAGTTAAGATAAAGGTGCTGTTAATTACACAAATTAGAGAAGCATCACATGATTTTTCAAACAGTGCATACTTTTTTTCCACCCCCTTTTTTATGTTTGGTGGGGAAATTATATCCAAATTTTGGGTTTATGACAATTCTTTTTGTGGTTTTCCATTAAAGACAATTAAATGAAGATAATAATACCAAAGAATTTGTGATTGCAATCATTTTCAGGAAGAAACTGAGTATTATCTGACAGAATTGCAGGGGTGCCAATACTTTTGGCCACCACTGTATTTCTAACAACTGAGACCATAATATCTCTATACAGAACAAGTAAAGCATTTCTGTTGGGTTGGGTCACATTTACACTGTCATTTGTTTTCACTTGTTTTATTATTATTATTCAAGGGGGTTCTCTGATCACAGGAAATAATCGGTGGGGCTCAGCTTACCAGTCCTAGGAATGAGGAGACGGCTTTGCTGTGTGCCTTCATTTCCAAGACTTAAAGGGATTGCCTCACTACAAGGATCGCTGCTTTTTATGTTAAAGATCTTGCAAAAACAAGTGACTTTGCAACATATGTCCATTAACAGTGTCCTACCTATTCCTACAGTAGATATCCCCTCTAGTATGGGCTGCATCAGCTCCTCAGGTCACTATAGCTACAGACCTGTTCAATCTCTCCTGATAGGCTGCCAGCACTGGTCGCTATAGCTACAGACCTGGCTTCTACTGCAGCATAGTAGAAGCCAGTGAGCACGCCCTTAAATTCAAAATGAGACCAAGAAACCAGGACTGAGGGAAAATAAATCAATGTAATAAGAAATCCCCTTTAAGATTTGCCATCCCTTTCTGAGCGGTGGGGTCTGACTAATATGCAACCACTTTCTATAATGTAAAGAACGCCTTTAAAATAAATTTTTTGACACATATATAAGCTGGAAATAGGTCACAGGATGTAGAACAATCAGGACTTTTTTAACAGAACAGAAAAAAATAAAAACAGCTCTGTAGCAGCTTCAAAAAGTTTAGCTGATAAATATAGATTGAGCCTACTAAAGCAGATAAATACATTGTAGGTATCCTCTTAAATGGGTTTTCTCACTACAAGGATTGCTTTTTATGTTAAAGATCTTGCAAAAACAAGTCACTTTGCAATATATGTCCATTAACAGTGTCCTATCTATTCATAGATATCCCCTCTTGTATGGGCTGCATCAGCTCCTCAGGTCGCTATAGCTACAGACCTGTTTGATGTATCCTGATAGGCTGCCAGCACTGGTTGCTATAGCTACAGACCTGGCTTCTACTGCAGCCTAGTGGAAGCCAATAAACACGCCCCTGAATTCAAAATGAAACCAAGAAAACAGGACTGAGGTACGATGAATCAATGTAGTGAGACAACCCCTTTAAGGATCATGAACACAGCAGAATCCTACACATGGCAGTGCCATGCATTTTCCTAATATTTATTTGTATTCATTTATATAGTGCTGTTATATTCCATAGCGCTGTACAGAGATTGTTCATATTCACATTGGTCCCTGTTCCCACAATCTAAATCCCACATTAGCCTATCAGTATGTTATTTTTTGGGGGAAAACCAGAGTAGCCAGAGGAAACTTATGCAAACACGGGGAGTACATACAAAGTCCTTGCAAATGTTGGCCTTAAACCCAGGACCGCAGTGCTGCAAGGTACCAGTGCTAATCACTTTGTCACCATGCTGCACTAGTATAGTACAGTCAGTGGGATGCCATATGTATTCAGAAATTCTACCAAAGAAGTCATGCTTCTATGGGAGACTATCTCTATATATCCATGGTTCTTGCTCCAATGTCTTTTATTGCATTTGTATGAAATCCAATTGGAAAAAAATTGTCTCCCTGCAAAATTAGAGGCTTGTAGAGGTACAGTACATATTCATACACTTGTACTAGTGTCCCTTTACTACCTAGAGATTATAAGGAGCCGCAGTAAAGCTGTGTCCCTAATGCTATGTTCATACTTCTCCAAAAACAGCGAGGTTATTTGTTGTGGTCTATTTTATATGACTTTTTTTGTAGAAATGTTTTGTTCAAAATAATCCAAAAATCTAAAATCTTCAGAAACAAATAAAGTAGAAAAATAGAAAACTACATAGAACAAAGGAAACATAATTAGTAAAAATAGAATATGTCGCCAGGAAATGACGTTATTATACAGGCTAATTTTCATGCCTTGTCTACATATCTAGATTGCCTGACCTTCCATGCAGTCTTCCTTACTGCTCTAAAGCTTTATAACATCCTACAATCTGGAACCTGTCATTTGCTATGAGGCAAGAATCAGGGGATTTTTCTGTATATTTTTGATGAAAATTGTCAGCACTTGTCTCTTAGTTACTTCTCAGCTAATTAGCTCTAGTCTGTAGACGAGCCGAGCAAGTTGCAGCCATTCTTTATAAGAGATTACTTGTAGAGCTGGCCGACCTTCAACCCTGACATAATAGCATATTCCAACCTAATCCTATAAAAAGGGATTATACCATATGTTCACAGTGTTCAATTAATACAATAGGGAAGCACTGATAACATATACACGGCTAACGATGGAGATGATTTTGCTGTGTCTGCTATCAACAGTGATGGTTATTGGCTTTATAAATGATGGATTTCTATATCTTATCTCCTATAGAGACACTTTACATTCATTAAGTTTTTTTATACAATAACAAAGACGACTTGTAAATGGACACAAATTGTGACTTGTTCTATTGCAAGACAGCAAAAGAATCTATTTCTAAAACGCTTGTTGGTGGCAGCTCATCCCCACATCAAACTAAAGGCTAAACAACAACTACAATGACCAATGCAACATCAGTGGTGAAGATACTAAAAAAAAAATATAACCAATTATGTCCCAAAAAGGTTTTGCTCACTTTGCATGGTTAAAACTCTAGTAAAGTTGGCTATATGGAGTGAATAACTGCTACCAGTACATGTGTTATTATCATGGTGGGGGTCATAAATGGTCACTCATCTCTCAAAGGAATATCTGATCTGTGCCATCTTTGTCTGGCAGCTCTCATAGACTCTGCATAAGAAAACAAAATATGGTCAGCACATTCATTTTGAAGAATAAATGTACAGGTGCACGCTGGTGTGACAGCCAAAAGCAATGCAAACACAACACAATATCAGCAGCACGCTATAGGCACTAAAAAACGGTCAAAGAGGATATAAGAATTTTTTTGGAACAGCATTTCTGCTACTGTGGAATAGATGAAAATTTTAGGTTCTTCGTGTACATTTTTGATCAAAACTGTAAATGCCCACCTACTGCAGCAAGGTGACCCCAATTCAGGTAACATGTAACGTAGGTTCCCACCTGAATTGGGGTCACATTGTGCAGTAGGTGGGCATTTACAGTTTTGATAAAAAATATACACTAAGAACCTCAAAACACATCTGTAGATAGGTCCAGCCTCTTTAACTATACCTCAGAATACATTATTAACGGCATATTGGACATTTTAACTTGAAACCACATTCAACATACAATGTCACAGACTGTCCGTATCAGGAGGATCTGGCCAATCAGTAAAACCCCTATATTACTAATATGCATGCAGTGATTGGTGGTCTAGTAGCGCCTCTCTACAGTACAGTGTGGTACTACATGTCCTGTACTTCTCTTACATGTATTAGTGAGATGCATGCAGTTATTGGGGGTCTAGTAGCTCCTCTCCACAGTAAAGTGCAGTTCTACATGTCCTGTACTGCTTTTACATGTATTAGAGATGTGCATGCAATGATTGTCAGTCTAGTAGCGCCTCTCTATAGTACAGTGTGGTACTACATTTCCTGTACTGCTCTAACATGTATTAGTGAGATGCATGCAGGAATTGGCGGTCTATAGCACCTCTCTACAGTACAGTGTGATACTACATGTAATGTACTGCTCTAACATGTATTAGTGAAGTGCATGCAGTGGTTGCCAGTCTAGTAGCTCCGCTCTACAGTACAGTACGGTATTACATGTCCTGTACTGCTCTTACATGTATAAGTGAGGTGCATGCAATGATTGTCAGTCTAGTAGCGCCTCTCTTTAATACAGTCTAGTACTACATGTCCTGTACTGCTCTTACATGTATTAGTGAGGTGCATGCAGTGATTGGCAGTCTACAAGCACCTCTCTATAGTACAGTGTGGTACTACATGTCCTGTACTGCTCTTACATGTATTAATGAGGTGCATGCAGTGATTGCAAGTCTACTAGCACCTCTCTATAGTACAGTACGGTTCTACATGTCCTGTACTGCTCTTTGCATGTGCCAGGATGAGCGGTTCCTTTGGGCACCAGGTGAGGGCAGTTTATTTTCTTTGTTATGGTTCAATTATCCTCATTTATTAAACTGTCTAATAGTAAGACAGGTTCATTTAAACAAAGGTAAACAGCTCCATGGCTCACCTTAATTGCGATATGCTTCACCTGAGGAATCCCTTGAGCTCCTTCTCTGCCTGGTTTGCACGGATACTAGTCCTCAGTCGCAGGACAAATCCTCAATGGCAAATTGAAAAATGCGATCCAGCACCAGCAGTAATCAGCTGTGAACAAGGGCGATATTGCGCCCGAAATGCATAGGCTATTTTACTGCCATTTTATACCCTCTGCACTCATTTTTGTATTTGCAATAAAGTATTGTTGCACGATTAGGCTATGTTCACACGGCTTAATTATGGGATGTAATTACGCCCCGCAATTACGCCGCGTGGACGGGGGCGGGCGGGGCGGAGCGGAGGAGTGAGCGGGGGGCCGGCATGTCAATTATCTCCCCGCCCGGCAGATTCGCGAGCGGGGAGAGGAGACGTAATCCATAGTTCTCTATGAGAACTGTGAATTACCGTGATGAATGGGCCGTTTTCGGCCCGTAATTGGCGCACTTCGGCACGTAATTACGGACCGAAATACGGCCCATTTTAAACCGTGTGAACATGCCTTTACTGCTGGTGCTGGATCGCATTTTTCAATTTGCCATTAATAGTAAGACTGTTTGTTGCCTATAACAACCAATCAGAACTTTAATTTTTCCAGAGCAGTAGGAAATGATAACTGAGCTCTGACAGTCTTACTATTAGGCCGTGTTCACACGGCTTATTCCCGATGGATTTGTGCGCCGTATTGAGCTCACAAATCCGCCGTGAATAACGGGCGGGACGGGGGCGGGGCGGAGCTCGGGGGGGGCGCCGCTCCCGGCCACATAGACAATGCATTGTTTACGGCGTGTCCGCGCCGTAAATAATGTGCATGTCACTTTCTCCCCCTGCGGCGGATTTGCAGAGCGGGGAGGAGCGACGGATTCCACTGTTCTCTATGAGAGCAGTGGATTACCGTAATGACAGGGACGGATTGGCGCCGTACTGAAGCGCAAATCCGGCGCGGAGTACGGCGCCAATCCGTGCCCAAATAAGCCGTGTGAAGGAGGCCTTAGACAGTTTTGATAACTGAGAAAAAACACGCTTTATTTTGTAATTGGTAATGGCACATCCATAATGCTCCAATTTATAAAATGATCATGTTTTTTAATCTGAACAGTAAAAAAAATAAACATATCAGAAATGCATTTATTTTTTCATCCAGCTTCACAAAAAATAGAATCAAAAGTGATAAAAATCTCTGATATACCTCAACATGCTTCCAGTGAAGCCTCAACTTATCCTGCAAATAATAAGCCCTCACACAGCTCCACTGACGAAAAGTAACAGTTCCAACTCTTAGAATATTGTGACATAAAAACGAAAAAATGCTTTTATTACAAGACAATTATGACTTATGGTTAGAGGTGGAGTCTGTAAAAAAGAGGTGTGACCTAAGAAGGAGGGTGTGTCTTGTAAAATAGAACTGAAAACTCAGTGGCAGAAACTTTAGCTACGCCCCTGCTTAAGAGACTATAGGCCTGGTGCCGACACCAGTTTTAAATAACTTTAGAGAAGTGTAGAAAGTGCCAGTATGAATGCAAGAGTCCTATAGCACTTTATAATGTGTCCCGTACTACGGCAAAATTTGTCTCAGCCGTTCCACTTTGAAATTGGTATGGATTTGTACGAATGATCTGCGTAAAACTTTGGCGCATTCGTATATATTTCAAACAAACTTGGCGTATTCCAGTGTGTTGTGCATGGTGCAGAATGCGGCAAGTTTGGGCGCACGACTGCTCATACATCTATAGAACAGGGCTACAACAGGTTTTTGGACACAAAGCATACCAGAAAACTGGCGCAGCCCCGTTCATACATGGCGCCCTATGATTTTTGTTCATTAAAACATATATGTTCTCCCATTTTATTGTCAATATATAATCTGATTATCTGGATCCTTCATCAGACCTAAGAACGACTTTAGGATAATTCAGTTTAGAACATTCTCTGATTGTTCTCTTTCCAGGTCCCTGCGAGTATAGAATAGCCGAACTTATACTATCAAACCCATCTCGATCTGCATGTAAACCTCAGTATCGCCGTCTTAGACCTCTGCACTGGGTGTGTATCTGTGTAGCTCTTATTTGAGTGGATATCGCTGTATGCTAGAGTCGAGTCCCAGTTAGTATACATCTGGCACATGTGGATATGATCTTAGTTCATATTGCATATTAGAAGATCTTCTCGGCTGTTGCCATAGCAAACTAAATTGGAAAATCAAACGTTTTATACCAAGAAATCTTCGTTCCTGATACATATGTGTAAAGGAGAGGTTCGTCACATACACAGTCAAGTCACATTTTTATAACCACTTTCTACTTTTGATGTTGGCAGTGTGTAAATCATGAAAGAAGTTACATGTGGTGAGCTGACTTGGTGGGTATATAAGGTGTTCAGATAGGCTGTCTGCACACATATCCTTTGTTGCTGTTATAGGTAAAAGGGGTGAATTATGAGAGTTGCAAACAGGAAATATCGGGCCTCGTTTATAAAAACTGTCTAACAATAAAACTGCCCACAGCAACCAATCAGAGAGCTCAGCTTTAATTTTTTTAGACTGTTCTGAAAAACTGAAATCTGAGCTCTGATTGGTTGCTATGGGCAACAAAGACATTTTTATTGTTAGTCAGCTTTGATAAATTAAGCCCATTATTGTCTTTCAGGCCACAGGAGGCAGTTTTTGGTATAGGGTGCAGTTTGTGAACTGTTTATGTGCTGCCGTGGTGAAAGTGGACAAATGGTGTCACTAGTAATAAGTGACATTAATGTGAGTGGTGAACATTGGTTATGAAGGTCCTTAAAGGGGTTGTATCGCTACAAAGATCATGTCTCAGATTATGGGGCCAGTAAAAATAGGCACTTTTGTAGTTGGGTTGCATTACCTCAGTCACTTGGTTTAGCAGATATGAGCTTTTCTGTAAATCTGTTTTCTATTTCTGCTGCTGCTGGTCGGACACGCCCCCTGGACATGTCCCGCCCCCCCATACACACCCCCTGCACTGTGATTGGCTGGCTGACATTTCATTCAGCCTGTTGGGATACGCCCCTAGACAGGAAACACCCTGGAGACGCCCCCTGCGCTGTGATTGGCTGCCTGCACACTCTGTGTTTACTTCCCTCCGAGCTGTTAAAATCGATAGTGAAACCAAGGGCTGCTGGCTGTATACTCAGCTCCCAGCTCTAGGGTGAATGATCTGGATAATTACTGACTGTTTCACTCATAGATTCCTCATATAACACAGTGTTACATCCTCTGTTCCCTTCATATACCACAGTCTCCTGCCTGATAACAGAGGGAGAGGAGGGGGGAGGGCAGTGTGTATTCCTTCATATACCACAGTCATACAGTCTCCTGTCTGGTAACAGAAGGGGAGTAGGGGGGGCAGTATACACTCCTCATATGTCTCATCTGTGTGTATAACTGCATATAGCACAGCAAGGAGCTTGTGGAGCCTGAAGCTCTGCAGACACACGAGCAGCATGCAGGAGGCTGCAGAGCTCTCCAGATAACCTTCTGCTTCCCTGCCTTACTCACAATGATAATGTCACAGCTCTTCAGTGAGGAGAGACATCCCTGCTGAGAGGAGAGACATCCCTGCTGAGAGGAGAGACACACCTTCGGGCAGGAGAGACACGTACTGTACGATTAGTCACATTTTCTGTTTCATCAGAAGAAAGGAAGTTAGCATGTCAGGCGACAAACAGTCTGCAACCATTGCTGGAAGAACACAAGCTGGTGATGGAAGGGTTGTGGTCTTGGGTATGTTTTTGTGTCATTCTCTGGGCCAATCATATATGCTGATTGTCTTCCCTGGGACAGATGGGATCTTCTACCAAGACAATATGACATGTCACAAGACTAGAAATGTCTGACATTGGTTGAAAAAGCAGGACCAAGTCATCCAAATATTACCCTGGCACCCTAATTCGCAGACTTGGATCCAATTGAGCATCTGTGGGCCTACCTTGATGGTGGTGTTGACTCTATTGACCCTACAGCAGCTGTGGGATGCAGTCAGCGCCAGATACCTGTGACAACCTACGAGAATCTTGCTGTGTCACTCCCAGCCCGTCTAGCTGCAGTCTGTGCTGCACATGGTGGTAACGCTGGATATTAGCTGCTGGTCATAATAATGTGACTGAATACATCTAGAGAGTAAAAGAGTTTGGTATAAATGTCATCATCTGTTTCAACTCCCTTTAAAAAAAAACAAAAAACACACCGCTCTCGTCCATGGGCTCTGTACAGTGCAGCAGCTCAGCCTGTGCTTGAATTGCTTTGATGCCCTTCCAGAAGTGGCCCACATAAAAACATAGTCATGCTGTTTCAACCTTTTTTTTTCTCATTTCATATATTCCTTTTAATTATGCTTTTGCATGGGACTGCATGTTAACTGTTTGCATTATCTTAACTTCTAAAGTTGTCATAATACACAAATTATAGCAATTTACTGGACAAATACTGCTCTTTATTGCTGAGAATATATCAGGCCTTGGATAAACAGCAAATACTCCAGCATTAGCAGCCCCTCAGCCGACAGCCAAGCAGCAAAATCCCCGATATCTGGATAACACAGACCTGCCCTGCACAGAGCCAAGTAAATGGATAATGTAACATGCATGAGATGTTGTCAATATGGATCCATTCTGTGTTTCTTTAAAAACCTGTGTGCACTTACAATCTGTTCCAACTAGAAATCAATGAGCTCAAACCTTGGCTGCAGTAGAACTAACAAACGTGATAGAGAAATAGCACCCTGGTGCCTCGCGTCTTATGGCCGGGCGTCTGATGCCGAGGAGGAATAACATTCAATTTCCATTCCTCTGATCCATACATTTCTGCTGTCAGTCCTGACACCTCTAATACAATGACGGCAGGTGGACAAGTGTGTGACATGAGGAGTAGACAATCCAACGTAATTACAAACCCTTAACATTGCAATATATAAAGTGAACCTTATACAGAACTGCATAAAAAAGGGCTAACTAATCGTTATATATAATATAGCACGTTTCCCAGCACTCACAGAAAGGGAATACAACAGAACTTTTTCATCTATTACACTACAAACACTGATTACGCCGGTATGTGTTTCCAAATTCAAATGTTCTTAGTTGTAGCATTTTTGTATAATGGACTGAAATATATATTTTATTCATTTTGTGTGAGTGCTGCAAAATGCGCTATATTGGATTTATATATATATATATATATAAAATTTATATTATATATATATATATTATATATATATGTACATATACATTATATATATATATGTATATACTATATATATATATAATATATATATATATATTTTTATATTATTATATAGTTATATATATATATATATATATATATACACAGGCGGTCCCCGGGTTACATACGGGATAGGGACTGTAGGTTTGTTCTTAAGTTAAAATTGTATGTAAGTCAGAACAGGTAGATTTATTAAATGCAATTCTTTTTTTTTTAGTTTTGGATAGTGCAGGGAACAGTTTTTACATTTGTTTTGCTGTCTCTGCCCTTTTTTAGAAGATTTCCCCTAACGTCCTGTATCTCATGTGCAGCTGTGGCATGCTGGCACTTGGTTATCATGGGGCGTGACTCAGTGCTAAATGTCAGACACGCCCCATAAGTCTCCGTTTGTAACTAGGGGACGTATGTAAGTCGGAACGATGTAAGTAGGGGACTGACTGTATACTGTATCACTAAATAAGTATTCTACATATTAGGACTACGTAATATAGAAGTGCATAATATTAAATAACCTAAAATAAAACTACATAATATAAAAATACCAAATATAAAGTTACATACTGTGCTATACTTATAAAAACAGAATATGATAGGACTACATATTACACATATTATACAAAAGTAGGAGTTTTTTAATACGACCAGCCAAATTATACGGGGGGCCGAGCTATAGGGGGGGCAAAAGGGTAGCGGTTTTTTGTTTTCCGGGCCCTGGAGCCTTAGGGGCCCCAAAAGGCCCCTCTAGCACAGGGAGGGGGTTATTTTATTATAAATGGCACATAGAAAGTTGGGGGCCCTTTTATGGATTTGGGCATTAAGGTTTGAGGTTTTTAATTTCGCCCTTTTGCTAAAAATAAAATTTTCATAATATGGAAATCCCAAAATATAAATTTTACTGTGTATACTTAAAAAAAACGGGAATACGATGGGGAATACTTTATTACACATATTAAATAGTAGGAGTCCGTTTTTACAGACCGGGAATAAAATTTGGGGACTACATTTTACACTTAAAAAGGAATAGTAAAAATTTCCCCACCCTTAATATACATTTTTTGAACAAAGCTACAAAATATATTACAATGTAAACTAAAACGACATAAAAAGGGGAAATCCACATATAAAACCCTAATAATATGCTTTACATACACCCAAAAAACTAAATAAGATGGGGGCAAAATTTTTTTTATACATAGAAGGGTATTGTAATACGGGGACCAGTTTAATAAAAAAATTACGTAATATGGGAATTTCCACTTAAAAACTGAAAATAAAAAAAAAAAATACTTTAATAAAAAAGTGCTTTATCATAGCCCCAGCCTAACAAAAATGCTTCATTTTTTTGGGCCCCTACTTTAATATTGAACTATGCAATATACAATAAGTTTAGAAAGGGAAATTTTTAGATAGGAATACATATTATGCATCATAGGGCTACATAATATAGACCCATCCAAGATTGGAATTCATAATATAGAACTACATAATATACAATACAAGAGAACCGAATATAGGCTACGACTACGTATTATACGTAATAGAAGTACGTAATATAGACTTGCCTAACAAAGAATGTCCTAATTAAGAATTACATAGTATAGAACTATGCAATGTACATTTTATGCATAAAAGAAGCATTTTAATTTTTGGGCTGTTAATGAAGGGAAATTTATAAATTTTTTAATACATATAAGATAAGAATGCAAATTAATACATAGCAGGATTACATAACATAGATTGTCTAACATAAGATTTTAAATAAAAGGGCCTTTGTAATTTTTTCATCAGTCTCCTTTTAAAATAAATTTTAACCAAATATTTCCATAGATTCAGAAAGGGCTCAAAGTAAAGATATAGGGCAAAAATGTCTGAAATTTGGGGCCGGGGCCAGTTTTTTTGCTGTGGGTTGCACCCCAAAAAAAAGTCGGTTTTCCTGTCAACTTTTTTTTTAAAAGGTCTTTCACCAAAAACGCTGCACGTTTCCCCACACCCTGGACGGGTTTTTTCTGCGCCAATTCTTTGGGGGGCGGGTTGCACCAGAAATCCTGAGATTAGACCCCGTTTTTGAATGCGGCTCAAAAAAAATGTGGTGCCCCAAAAGCCCAATTTATCCAAGGGGGAATTTTTAATTCCCGGGGAGACAAAAGTTGGGGGCTTTTTTTTTGGGCCATTAGTTTTTTACCCGTGGCCACTATATGAAGCCCCGTCAAGGGGTCCCCATTTCTTGGGAAGTCCCTTTCTCTACTCTACAAAAAAAATGGGAATTAATTACCAAAAAAAAAACACAGAAAAAAAAAAAAAAAAAAAAAAAAAAAAACAAATTTTTAAAAAAAAAAAAAAAATAAAAAAAAAAAAAAATTTTAAAAAAAAAAACAAAAAAAAAAAAAAAAAAAAAAATAAAAAAAAAAAATAAAAAAAAAAAAAAAAAAAAAAAAAAAAAAAAAATAAAACTAGCTTTTCAGCCTATTCGCCATATATTCATTGGTGGGCTTGCCCAGCACTTTTTAGGTGTCCATTTTTTTCTTTTTGCATGTTTTTGTCCCACAGCAGGACACATGTACTGTATAAAGTGCTGTGAGACTTTCATACATATTGACGAATGCTACATTAACCTACTGAGTGGTACGACTGTCTGGTCTGCACCAGTTTACATACGTGTTGCCTTTAATATAGAGTTTTAGGACTTCATAATACAGAACTACAGAAAAACCTAAACCAGCAATAGCTGCAGTTTGTTAGTTCTCTGATGTTTTCTGTACATAATTCTGTCCTTTTAAAGGAGCAGAAAAAATGGAAAAAGACACCCTTCACCAAATAAAGCAGGTCGATTCTGGTACTGTCTTAGCTAAAGTTACGCAGTAGGGTTCACTGATCTGTTGTTTTAGACACACATCTGAATCATTTTGGTGGTGAGCTGCTCCATTGTAGCGTGTTAGGCTGCCTCTGCGCACACTAGTAGCCAGAGTTCCCCTCTCACTTCAGTGGCTTGGGTTCTGCGGTTTTCACGGATTTTTCCCCCAAAAGCATCTTTTTCCAATCACTATTCACTTTTACAGCAGCAGAGTGAGAACAAATTGCAAACAGTACAGTTTCAGAAATACCCCTCTGGCCCAAAAGTCAAAAATCATCTCTTTTTTTCAACCCCTTTTCTCCATAACAGCTACAAAGGATGTGTGTGCAGACAGCCTATCACACACTTTATATATACACCAAGCCAGCTCCAAAAATTTTTCATTCCTTTAGAACTCAATGCTGATATCAACAGGGGAAGTGGTCTAAAAAAATGTGATTGGGCTTTTTAAAGTACACTCGTGCAGTTTAAAGACCGAGAGGGAAATTTTTGTCATAAAATTTTTAAAAGTTTACATCAGTTAAAAAAAAAAAATTTCCCCTTAGTATTTTTCCAAAATAATTTTTAAAATTTAGAATATTACATTATTATTATTCTCCAGTCTGGTATAACATCTTAGGTGTGATCTTTATAAATTCAAAAAATTCCACGACCAACCAAAACGGGGCCCAAACCCAAAAATTTTTGAAACCAATATATAAACTTTAAAATAATGTAGACAGCATTGTGCCTGTATTCCCCATAATACTAAACAGGGGGAAACCTCACACAGCAGATTCTGTTGCAGCAATTTCTGTGACTAAAATGTATCTGTTTCGAAGCCCCGTACTAAATTTTGGGTTTTTGTAAGCTTTGCAGTGAATGGAAAAGAATTTCGGACAAATCTATGTTGTGGAAAATTTGAGGTCTAAAGATGGTTTACATGGATTTTTTTGACGGTTTTTAAAAAGCAAAATGCCCGTGAACACAAGTTGTTGACTCTTCAACCCAGAAGCGTAACTTGAAGCCTCTGGGTCCCTCTGCAAGAAGTGAAATGGGCCCCCCATTGGGCCACTTAAAATGTTGATGTCTCCATATGTGGCAGAAGTGTTTTTGGGCCCCCCTAAGGCTGCAGGGCCCGGTAGCGACTGCACCTCGCCCCCCCTAACTACACCCCTGCTTCAACCTAAGGAAAACCTACCTTCCCTATACCTGATCTCTAGTATTATCTAAATCACTATTGCTCAATGAAGGTGATAGGTAAGGCATTGCTAGGAATACAAATAACATACATGCACAGGATTAATAGTAAACCTTTCCTTTCGTTACGTAGCTCACTCTGCAGCATAGCTACAAAGTTTATAGAAATGAGCAAGGAATATCTGGATGAGTGGTCTCCTGATGATACGAATAATTATGCCATTAGTTATGGTATTATAATAATACTAGCAAGTGCTACACTTCAGATTGAGGTAATAGTTAAATTCCTGAATTTCAGAGATTTAAGGGTCAGCCACAATCGAATTTTGGTAAAAATCTGGGAAAAAAAATAAAGGGTTAATTTTCACCAGCCCTGAACTCTTGATCCAACCCTAACTCGGGGTAAAAAAGGGGAACTTTGGGGGAACCATAATTTTGGGTTTAGGCAAACCAACACAAAAAAAACGCTAAACTTAAATTAACCTTAATTGAATTATTAAAACAAGACACTGATCCAATTTTTCTTTTTGGGCCTTTTTATTTTCGATTGTAGTTTTTCTAAATTCGTTGCTGTATATTTTTGGGGGGGCGACCATCTTGTCTGAGCTGCTTTTAACAGCATTTAGAGAGATGTTTACAGCATGGCCATAGGAGCCTGAGAACAGGAGAAGACCCATTGACTTCTATAGGAGAGTGTTCTAGGCATGCTCTGTGACCTGGGAAGAAATCAGTGTGCAGGGAGGGGTAGAGGAGGAGCTGTGACTATCTCCTGTTGTGACTGGTGGATCCTATATTATCTATACACATTGGTGTCCCCTTTCAGTGTAATCCTCCCTGTGCTGATAATGAGGAAAATACTGAATTTTTTTTTCTACAGAACAGGAAATGTCAGACTATTATTTGGCCTAGTGGTCAAAATGAAAACTGGAGGACTTAAGAATGTTTAAAAATAAAAAAATTTGGGAAAATTCGTTTTTCTGGGAAATTTTTTTTTATGACACATTTCCTTTAACACTCGGGTTAGAGTTTGGGTTACAGATAGGATTAGACTAACCCTCACCATAACTAAAACCAAAACCAAAACCCCAACCCTTAGTTGGTCTAACCCTAACCTTATCCTTAGATCTAGTGTTGACGTTTGGGTTGGGCTGGGGCGCCTAGGGTCCACTAGTGGAAATTCATTTTGGGTACCCACCTGTGGAACTGATTCTGGAGGCCCACCTGTGGAGCTGATTGTGGGGGCACACCCTACAGTTGCTGTCCATGCCTCTTATACTCTACTTCTTGCTTTTTGCATCTTTTTCTCTGACTTTCTGCCTCTCCCAAGGATGTATATACAGTTTTAAAGAAACTCCAGTTCTGCCATGCTCAGGGGCCCACCAGGGGTTTCCCCAGTTCTCCTGTGGGCCAGTCTGAGCCTGCCTGGTTTTCCCAGGTGTTGCACCGATGTGCCACATATATGTGCTGCTGTTTCTGTGCAATGTGTCGACATTTAGCTGCTGCAGGTACTTCCTAGTGGTCAGAAAACACAAGCAGAATATTTCCCTCTTAATGGGATTCGGAATCAAAATGTCCGAAAGCCAAATTTTTTTCACGAATTTGTCCAAAGTGCTCTCAGGTACTATTTGAGCAATACTTGGCTTAGTGAATGTCATGAAATTTGGGCAGGCACCAACTGCAGTGCTATGCCCAGGGGCCCATAATTCTGTTAAGACGGCTCTGGCTGAGACTAGTTATGGCGGAGAGCGGGACACATTTATAAAGCGCTGTGAGACGCTTTCATACAGACTGTTGGATCGTACACTATTAAAAACAGAGAGAGAACTGGTGAGTCGGCATAAGGTTCATACATGTCCCCCACAGTGTGTAAATAATAACGCTATATGATAACTAGATAACAGTAGAGGCTTCCAGCTGCTGTGAATCATGGACAGTACTGGAGCCCCCAGGGCATTTGCCCCTTTTGCCCTCTTTATAGTCCAGCCTAGAAACCCTGTGGGACAATTTTATGCTCAGTTTTCTCAGATTAAAAAAAAACAAAAACCTGCTATCAGGCTAACAGGTATTAAAAATAAATAGGCATTTAAATCGGGAGCAGTTAGACATTTTTTGAAGAACATCAAAGTGATCTTAAGCATTTTTCATGTTATGGTATAGAAACAGTTGGTAAACCCCTAAGAGGTGGAAATTGGGAACAAAAAGTAAAATTGAGAGAAGCATTTTGGATTTTGCATTTACATAAATGTATACCTAAAGGGTTAAATTTCCACAATGATCTGATGTACATATATAGTTAAAATGAGTTTGTGTAAAGATATTACAAGGTCTCAAAGTAATAGAAAGTAGGAATTTTTGGTACTGAATTTAGATTGGTTTTAAATGTTTTTTAAGGAAATCACAGGTGTGTGAGAGGGAGGGCTGTGACGAGGAACCGTTTTGGTTGGAAACGCGTTGCCCAGGGGAAGGCACTACGTGTGGATCTGCTGGTTTTGTATAATAAAGAATCCGTTTACTAAGTGCTGGTATCTTTTAGTCTATTTTCGGTGGACTTTCAAGTGCTATGAATCATGGACATTACTGAAGCCCCCTGGGCATTTGCCCCTTTTGCCCTCTTTATAACCCCGCCCCCAACCCCGGTGGGACAATTTTAGGCTAATTTTTCTCAGATTAAAAAAAAAACGACCTGCTATCAGGCGCTCATTATATATATGACCCCTTGTGTGTTTGCTCAAGCAATGTCACTAACAAACAAGCTGGGAGCGTGGCTGGAGAGGCAGCGTGCACAAATAGGGTCACATAGTGCAGGCTTATCCCTGGATGAAAGCCGCCATAGCGTACAGTTCACCAGGAGCGGCAATCTCGGCGGTAATAGTTAATTGCTAATAGGCCTATTAGTTTGTGTATTTACTTACATCCGTGCATAATTACAATACACCGTAATGAACCTGTGCCCTGCAGCTATGTGACTCTCAATAATGCCTCTCAATTATTTAAGGTGCTATGAAAAAGGCCACACTCGGCTGCGTGTTAAATATTTCACATTTCTACAGAGCTGCACTTTCACTGAGCTGTTTGTTTAAATCGGAAGAATGGAGACGAGAGGCTTCTGGCAGCGAAGAGTGATCTCTGCACCGAGAGCGCACATTGCAGCCGGGTGGACGCAGCCAGGACACCAGTCCCCAGGACGGACGGGGTTAACATTTTAATGTTCCTGGCATCTACATACGGTTCACTCAGTCACTAAGGAAGTGACGTCGTCCATGAAACGTTCGCGGGAAGGCTGCCAGTTTCTCTTGTGCATGTGGCCATAATTTCAAGTGGGAACGAAGGGAACAATGAATTTCTATACTGAACAGATTCCAATCTTCAGTTTAATCATCTCAGAGTAAAGAGCCCAGACAAGTGCTGCAAGTTCTGGGACCGTTCACACTGCACAGGACGCAGTTGCACCCCCCCCCCCCCAAAAAAAAAAAAAAACCTCCGCCCTTAGAAAAGCTTCTTTAGAGAGATGTTTAATAATCTATTTAGATTTACGTTAATAAGATCTATTTCTGGAGAACCAATATGGCCGCCACATAGGTGGTCACTCAACTTTCCCAGAATTCTGAATGGTAAATGTAGTTATTTGAGTTATTTGGAGGCACTTCCCTTTCTGGACTACTTTTACATAACTTGGAACATTTGCCATTTACAGAGAAGCTGGAGGTGCTGCAATACCAGGCGCGCTGGTGATCACCCAGCTTTCCTGGAAACTGATGCAACAGCTGAATAGAATGTTAAATAATGATAGAAGAAGAAGAAGACAACTCAAGGAAATGTATTGGTTACAGGTCTAAAAAATGCTCTTTAAAGGGGTGTTCCCACCATAGACTCCATATCACTGGGATATGCCAGCAAAAAGTGGGACCCTCACTTATTTCAGGAACTGGCGCTGGAAACTTATGGAGAAGAGTGGAGAGTTGGTCGAGCACGACTCTCAGTTCTGTTCTATAAGAGTTCTGAGTACAGGTGAGCCATGTGTTCAGTTGTATCGAGAACTCCCATAGAACAGGATGGAGAGTTGTGCAAAAGCAGCTCTCCAGTCTTCCCCGTAACTTTCAGAGACCTGTTCCAGAAACAGGTGAGGGTCCAGAGGTCGGAATCATGCTGTTTTCTATTATAGTATGAAACTCTCAACACTGAAATGTTTAGACTTTTTGGGCCTCACGTATGAAAACTGTCTAGGTTTAAGACTTTGCCCATAGCAAAAATTCAAGTATGCAGCCAATCAGAGCTCTAGGCCAATCAACTCATAGTAACCAATCAAAGCTCAGGCAACCTTTTGGAGCCCATAGCAACGAATAGAGCCCTAGAAACCCAAACCAGAGCTCAAAACAAGATTTTAAACCTCCCCTGACACACCCCACTCCGCTCCCAAAAAAATCCTCTCGCTTCCCTTCCTTTGGCCTTCCCCAAGGGACCCGGGGCCCACTCAAAAAAATGGCCCCGGGGGGCCCGTCCCAACCCCCCCGTCCCCTTCTGCTTTTTCTTCCCCCCCTTTCGACCAACCGCTTCCCTCCCCCTCCACCCCGCCCCCTCCTGCTCACACCAAGTACCCCCCCGCAGGAACCTTCAAAAAATTAACCCTCGCACTCTCTGGGAAACTCTCTTTAATTCCCCTTACCATATCCCGTTAGATGCCCCCAACAAAGCCCCCGCTTTTAAAACCCACACAATCACCCCACATTGACTTGGTCGCCCCCTCACACACAAAGAACCCACAAAAAAACAGACAACCCCGGCCAAAAGACTCTACCAAACAGCTGAGGGTGCTTCCAGAATTGCCCCAACGCCACTGGAAGAAAACCCCCCCTCCACCACCGACTTCCCTCGTCAAAAATACTACACCTTTAAGTCGCCTGGCCTCAGCCAAACAAAATTACTTCTCCCTGTCAACCGCCCTGTCCCACAACCCAGAAACTATTCAAAACCTTCAAATCGCCCGTTTTCCCCGGACCTCCTCCCCCCCTCCCTCCCTTTTGCGGGTGACTTTGCCACCCACTTTAAACAAGCCCCCTAAACGGAAAGATCATCCACGTCCCCCCCCCCCCCCCCCTGCGGAAAGTCCCCCCCCCCAGCGTCACCCAGTTTCCCCCGCCCCACCCCCTTTATTCCCCCACTTTTCCCCCCGGGCCCTTGAATTCTCCCCTCTTGTCCAAATCCAACCCCCCCTGTAACCTTTACCATCCCCCTCCCCCTCCCAGACCTAGCCCCGTTATTCCCCAGCTCTCACCATCCTTCAACCCATCACTAACCTGGCTCGTCCCCCCACCATTTTTGCTTCCACCTCACACCCATTTTGAAGAAACCTTTCCTTTACCCCCCTCTCTGTCCAACAAACGCCCCCTTCACTGCTTTATTTGTTCAAAACTCCTGGAAAAAAACATGTTAACCTTTAAATGTCCCCATCTGTCCTCCCAAATTCTTCTTGACCCCCCTCCAAATTGGGTTTCCGAAACCATCACCTACGAAACCGCCCTAACCAAAGTACTAATACCTTTATTAACTGCAAAAGCCTCACGTCATACTCATCCTTCTCCTCTTGACCGTCCTCTGCCGGGCACTGTGACCATCACTCCTCATAAAAATCCTCTCCCCCCTCAGCATCACGGACTCAGTCCTTTCTGGGTTCTCAACCTCATGATCGGAAAACGTGTCTCTCTCTCTCCACCACCTCCTCCCCTCGCCCTTCTTGTTGGTGTCCCCCAGGGGGCATTTCCGGGGCCCCTACTCTTCTCTATCACACTCTTTGGGCTGGGGGAGCTCATAGCATCACTGGTTCCCGTACCCCCTGTATGCTGAGACACCCAATCTACATCTCGGTCCGATATTACCTCTTACTCTCCCGGATCCCCGACTGCCCATATCCCAAACCTCCCTTTTTCTCCCCCCGTCTTCTAAAAATAATTAGAAAAACGAATTCATTTTTCCTTCCACCTCCCACTCCATCCCTCCACTGATTCTCATCTGTCAATGGCATACACTTCACCGGGGGCCGCAAGTCCCTGCCTTGGGGATAAACTCGACTCTGCCTTTTCTTCAAACCCCACATCCAAACCCTACTCAACCCGCCCCCTCCACCTGAAAAACATTCCCCGCATCCCTCATTTCCCTTAAAACCCCGTCACTCAAAAATGCGGTCCCCGCCCTTGTCATTCCGCCTCGACTACTGCAACATCCTTCGTGGCCCCCAGCTAGCACTCTCGCTCCCCTCCAATCCATTTTCAACTTGCTGCCCCTCTTATCCCCCTCTCTCCTCGCTACTCCCTCCTCCCCCTTTGCCAAACCCCACACTGGCTTCCCATTGCCCAGGAAATTTAATTTCAAGTTACTGACCCCACCCCACAAGGGTCTCCAAAACCTTCCCCTCCAACATCTTGCTCTAAACCCAGATACCCCCCTCACGCAACCTCCGCCCCTCCAGGACCTTCTTCTCACTCTCCTTTGTCCCCTCCTCACAAACAACCGTCCCCAAAAGATTTCTCTCGTGCCCCCCCCATACTCTGGAACTTGCGCCCAACACCTCAGACTCCCCCCAACTTTCCCCCAGCTTCAAAAGCAATCTAAAAAACCCAAACCTTTTCATTTTTTGCTATCCTAGAAAAAACAACACTGCCCACTTACCCCCCACAAAACATGTCTGCCCCTAAACCTTCTGCCCTTTTTCCCCCCTTTCCCTTGTGGGATTGAAAACCCCTTCGCGGGGGGGGCCCTCCTCCCTCTGTACCTGTTGTTAATCAGAGATTTTTAAATACTGAAAAATTTTTTGATTTAATTTTTAATGTATTAACCCCCGAATGTACCCCCCCCGGCCAGGGAAATTTAAAGGGCCCCTATAAAAAAAATAAAAAATTTTAAATAATAACAACCCAATCAAAGTCAAAAACCCCCCGCTCTAAAAACCCAAATCAGAGCCCATAGGGAAAAATTTCAAGCTCATAGCAGCCAATCAAGCTTTTAGCACCAATCAAAACCCATAGCAACTGATAATCCCAAAAGCAACCAATCATTGCCCAAAGAAAAACCCAATCAGAGCTCAAAAAAATCAAAAAAAAACCCCGAGCTCATAGCCCCCCTCCCACCATAGCCTTTTTTCCCATAGCTCATAAAACCCCAATCAGAGCCCATAGAAAACCAATCAGAGCCCCAAAGAACCAATCAACCCCATAGCAACCGAAAAAATCCCATAAACCAATCGACCCAAAGCACCAATCAAGCTCAAGAAACCCATAAAAGGGGCTTTTAGCAACTAATCAGAGCCCATAAAACCCAAAAAAGAGCTAATAAAACCAGTCAGAGCCATAGCATCTAATTAAAAAAGGGCTCATAGAACCATTCAGGCCCATAGCATCAAAATTAGAGTCAAAAGCAACCAATCAGGGTTTCCAGCAACCAATCAAGCCCATAGAAACCCCGTAGTTTGGGCAGCCAAAAAGAGCTCATAGAAAACCAAACCCCAATCATATCAACCATCAGGGGTTAAAAGCAACTAATCAACCCAAAAGGGCAACCAATTAGAGCCCTGACCCCCCAATCACACTCCCCTTTCACTTAAAAAATAGTGCTTTTAAAAAATGAATGGGAGCTTTTTTTTGGGTTTTTGGGGTTTTTGGGTTTTTGAAATTTTTGGGGCTTTTGGGGGCAACAAAGAAGGTCTTAGCCCCAGACATTTTTTCATAATGCCCCTCCCT
The DNA here is from genome assembly GCA_025379985.1 of Phyllomedusa bahiana. Taxonomy (NCBI): domain Eukaryota; kingdom Metazoa; phylum Chordata; class Amphibia; order Anura; family Hylidae; genus Phyllomedusa; species Phyllomedusa bahiana. The sequence goes on along the minus strand of JAODAL010051588.1, from coordinate 1,490 downwards.
TTGTTTTTTAATAACTCATGTAAAAATTTTTATAAAAGACTGAAAAACAGGAAAAAGAGGACACAAAGCTGTATCGACCTACCTCTTGTAAATACTTTTGTGTTTAGAAAGGTTTTCCCAAAAATGCCCCCCTGTGTTTTCAGTAGTCGCAAATCTAAACGGGTTTTTTTTGCTGGGGTTTTGTATTTTTTTAAACTGAGTTGTTTTTGGTTTTTTTTTTTTTCACTTTTTTTTTCCCAACTGGTTTTTTATCACTGTGTAGCCTGGCTAAAAAGGTTTGGGAGCGGATCACAAAAACCCGGACTTGGGTTAACAACTGGGTTTTTTTCTTTTTTTCTTTTGAGTCTATTTTACTCAATTTTTATCACTAAGATTTTTTTTTCCATTTTAAACCCTGTTTTTAGGGCTAAAATAAAAATTTTTTAATTTACCCCTAAAAACGGGGAAAAGTATTCCCCAAAATTTTCTTTTTGCCCCTAAAAAAACAAAACAACAAACACCAAAAATACCAGAATTTCTGGTACATACTTTTGCACCAGGGTTTAAATTTATATCATATTTGGGTTTTGGGGTTTTGGGGAAAAAGGGGCTGACTTTGATTTGGGTCAACTCAGCTGGGGGGGGCTCACCCCAAAGGGGAGGTGCAGCGTATTGGGGGACAAAATGGCCAGGAAGTGGAGGAATATTTTTAAAATAGGGCTGGGGGAGGGTAACTACAATATACATGCAAGATAGTGAAGAAGAGAGCGGGAATTTGGAATAAAAAGGGTGGAGTGGGGGGAGGGGGTTAGCAATAGATAAAAGATCAGGGGAAAAAGGAATAAAAACTGAAAAACTCTAAATTGCATGCTGACCAATGCCCCGGAGTCTGACCAACAAAAAAATGAACTAGAAATTTTTAATAGCTGGGAAAAAAAAAACATAGGGGGATAACTGAGACATGGCTGGCGAGAGCACACTGGGCGGTTAAATTGAGGGTTACAGTCTATTTAGAAAGAATCGAAAGCCGGGGGGGGGAGGTGTCTGTCTCATTAAAATCCTGTTTGAACCAAAACTGCGGGAAATATAGGTACAGGTTGAACAGTGGAATCATTATGGGTAAATATAAAGGGGGTAAAATACAATATAATACTAAAGGGGGCCTGCTATGTACTCCTCAGGCAAATAAAGGGCGCTAAACGAATGAGGTTATTATTATGGGGGACTTTAAATATCCCCAAATTTAATTGGGAACTAAGCTTTTAGCTTCATAAAGGAAAAAGTTTTTGTCAATAACTAAAGAAATTTCCTTTGCCCAAAAGGTGCAGGGAAACCCACAAGGAAAGGCCCTTCTAGACCTAATATTTAACTAATAGAAAACCCGACAGAGTAACAAAGGTTCAGGTTAGGGGCCCCAGGGGAAAAGTTTACCATAATATAAAAATTTCGTTTACCTTTAATAGAGTTTTTTTGTCAAGGAGCACAAAAACACTGAATTTTTAGGAAACTAA
>JAODAL010051587.1:0-26578 GCA_025379985.1 Phyllomedusa bahiana | reverse complement strand
CTTTTTTTTTCTTGGTATTGGTATTGGATAATATTTTGTTTTTTTCACTGGATGCCAAGCCCCACCATCTCCACGTGCGCCAGGTTCTTAGCCGTCTTCGGGAGAATCACCTTTACGCCAAGTTGGAGAAGTGTCAATTTCACCAGACCAGTTTGCCCTTCCTTGGGTACATTATCTCTGCCAAGGGGCTTCAAATGGACCCAGCCAAATTATCTGCCGTCCTGAAGTGGCCTTGTCCTGTCGGCCTTTGGGCTATTCAGCGATTCTTGGGGTTCGCCAATTATTACCGCCAGTTCATTCCGCATTTCTCGACACTGGTGGCCCTTATGGTGGCCCTTACTAAGAAGACAGGCAATCCGAGGCAATGGCCACAAGTGGCCGAAGACGCATTCTCCCAACCCAAAGAGGCATTTGCCTCTGCTCCCATTCTGTCTTGCCTGGACATCGAGAGGCCGTTCTTTCTGGAGGTTGACGCATCCTCGGTGGGAGCAGGGGCGGTGCTTTCCCAGCAGGACCCCGGAGGGCAAGATCATCACTTGCGGGTTCTCCTCTAAAATGTTCTCCCCTGCCGAAAAGAACTACACCATTGGAGACCGCAAACTGTTGGCCATTAAGTTAGCCCTTTAAGAATGGTGTCATCTGCTGGAGGGTTTATGCTATCTATCATACATGAAAAAAAACTTTGAGATTCTTAGTTCACATGTTTTTGATCAAAAAATGCTTAAGCCACCCACGAACTTACAACGTGATCTCAGGTCGGGTCGATCTACTGGAGGGGGCTCGTCATCCGGTCACCATCTATTTCGATCACAAGAACCTTGCGTACCTTCAGACGGCCCAGCGCCTTAACCCCCAGCAAGCCCGCTGGTCCCTCTTTTTCTCTCAGTTCGATTTTGTGCTCCATTTTCGCCCAGCTGAGAAAAACATCAAGGATATCTTGGGTGAGAAGTCACCTCATTTTCACATCATTACTCCAGATTGCCTGATTTCCGCAGCCCCAGTGGATCTCCGACAGGTACCCTCTGGCAAAAGTTACGTGCATCCTGCGCTTCGGACGGAGAATCCTGAACTGGGGTCATTGCTCTCGGGCGGCTGGTCACCTGGGGATATGGATGACGGGGCATCTTATTGCCCGCTACTATTGGTGTCTGGACCTAGCCAATGATGTCAAGTACTTTGTTGAATCGTGCTCCTCGTGTGCCCGCAACAAGTCGTCCCACATCAGACCTGCGGGGTTGCTCCAACCGCTGCCCATTCCTAACCATCCATGGACAAATATCTCTATGGATTTGATTACAGACCTCCCACCATCTGCCATTAAGACCGCCATCTGGGTCATCGTTGATCGATGCTCTAATATGGCTCACTTTGTACTTGTGTCGGGGCTGCATTCTGCGCCTCGTCTCGCGACCCTCTATTTGTTGCATATCTTTCGCTTACATGACCTTCCTCTACAGATCGTGTCTGATGGTGGGGTACAGTTTGTGTCCAGATTCTGACGGTCCCTTTGTTCCCAGTTTAAGGTAAACCTGGATTTTTCCTCAGCCTACCATCCACAGACGAACGGGCAGGTGGAGAGAGTCAATCAGATCTTGGAGAACTACTTACGCCATTTTGTGTCGGCCTGGCAGGACGACTGGTCCAGCTTGTTACCCTGGGCGGAATTTTCTTATAACTCCCTGGATTCAGAGTCGGATGGGGCTTCTCCATTTTTTTGTAGTTTATGGCCTTAATCCCCGCCCACCCCTCCTGCTAGCTGCCGCCTCTGACATCCCTGCTGTGGACACCTTGGTCCGTGGACTCAGGGCCATCTGGAGCGATACTTGACAAGCCCTGCAACTGGCCTCTACCCAGATGAAATGGCGAGCGGATATGTACCAGAGACCTCCTCCATCATTTGCTCCCGGGGATAAAGTCTCTTGAAGTCGCTTGAAGATCCTCAGCTACAAGTTGGGTCCCGGTTACCTCGGCCCCTGTGTGGTCCTGAAGAAGATCAACCCGGTGGCCTATAAGCTCTGGCTACCTGCCACGATGCGGATCCAAAATTCCTTCCACGTTTCATTGCTCAAGCCAGTTATCTTGAACAGATTTTCCCGTAAGGTGTCACCTCTTGCTCCGGTGACTGATGTCTTTTCCGTGAGAGAAATTTTGGCTATTGAGACTATCAGAGGGAAATGATATTTCCTTATTGATTGGAATGGGTTTGGGCCAGAGGAAAGATCTTGGGAGCCGGAGGACAACATAATGGCCAGAAAGAGGGGAGGCTGAAGGGGGGGGGGGTGTACTGTCACGAGTGGCGCCGCAGGACACAGTTCGGGTTGTGGGCGCACTCATTCCCCGCGTCCCCTCTCACGCCCGGGGTGAGCGGTGCCGCGGTCCGCGTGTAGGGCCGCGGGCACACTCGCTCTCTCGGCCGCATTCACTTACCTTGCTGCGCTCCTGGGTCTGTCTGGCCGGCTGGTGCACGCAGCCCCGCTCCTTAGGGCATCCACATGCCGGTTCTCTCAAATTTAAAGGTACAGCGCGCCGGCAATTGGTTTTTTATGGTAATCCATCAAAGACCTGATAATTTAACTATGGAACATGAAATTAACTTTAGAAGGTCAACCGTTTATATAATATGCTATGTAGAGGGATATGACAGCTCCTACTCTGCTACATCTGGTTCTGTTGGTAGCAAAACACTGTTTACTAGCTAAGCTTCAGGCTTCCATTCTGGCTATTTGAGAGGTGGTTGATCAAATCAAACATTACCTTTACATGCAGAGTTAAAACTTGAAAGATTCAAGGAATCACAAATTAATGAATTGATGATATCCTCTCAATATACTACTTGGTACCTCAAAGTGCATCTGCCATTGTCTCTGGAGCCTTTAAAAATATACTGACCTATAAATATAATATGCTACGGCATTTTTCAGATATTTGCACAGCTAGGCATTTCAGATTCTACACACTTTTTTCAAAATGGACCACAAGCGAGTCTTAAGAAGGGTTGGGAGGATGTTCTTTGGTTGGTTCATAGATGTTCTACTGTTCTATATCATATTTTCTATGTATATCTCTGAAATGGATTTCCATTTCAAAGATCATTTAATTGAATGCGAGAATAATGTAATAGTTGCTATCTAGGTACCTAGTGGAGAGACTATCAACCTTACCTAATGGGGGCCAACTTTGCAAGGAGGGCTGGCCTACTTTTTACCTAATAGGGATTTTACCTACTTAATATTAAAAGTCAGTCTACTTTTCAACATTTTAGAGGGTTAAACTACCTAAAAGGAGCATCTACCTACCTGCCTGCCTAATTTGGGGTGCTACCTACTGTGAGGATTATTGACAAATGTCACCCCCCCAGCTCTTCACCCAAATTAATTCAGTATTGCAGATTTCAGGACCCATGCTCCCCCACTGTGCAATACATGTGATTGAGGAAGCAAAGAATTAAATAAAAGGCAGCAGGAGGCCAAGCCCCAAAAGGTTTCTCATTTAATTTCATTAGCACCTGGCCAGGGCTGGGAAGACATATGCTTCCAGAGACCAAGCATCAAAGAAAGATGAGCAGACAGCCATTGCTTAACTTTCATAGAGAATTATGGAATAACCGCACGTCACAAGCACACCCCAGTTTAATATTTTTAAATATGAAACTTCCCACACGCACTGCTGCCACACCTGCCTTTGTAGGGCACACAGGCAGGGAAAAACGGAATTTTTGGTTAAAGTGAAAAGGAGTAAAAAACCCTGGTTTGGTACCCAAAGCGTAGCTTGGGCCCCCACCCAAGGTCTGAGGGAAAACCACTGCTTTTTGCTCTGTCCCATTTGGTTGGGGACACAAAAGGGGTTAAATATCCGGCAGGGTTTTGATCCGTTTTATGTTTGAAGCCAAAATCAGCATGGCCCAGGAGGGAGGAGAGTGAGGACTGTCCCAGTGGTGGGGAGAGGGTTGCCCAGGGGATGGGAAGGGGGGGTTTTGTGCCCGTGGATTTTCCAGCCCAGTACGTTTTAACTCTGAACCCAACGGGGCCCCAGGGTTTTTCCCCTTTGGGAAAGGATTTACACCGAGCGTACCGGGGTTGTCCAGAACCGCAGGCTCCCCAATTCCCCCCCCTTTTTTTTATGAAAGCACAAGGCCAAACCTCGGGGTAAATGGGAACATATTGCTCCCTTTCCTTTGTCTTATCCCCCACACCCATTTTGGTTTTGCACCTCCCGACCAATATCTGTATAGTTATACCCCTATGTATTAATTGTTTGTCTAGTGTGTCCCAAGGCTTTAAATTTTTAAAGTTTAAAAACCCCCTGAGCGGGTTTTTTGTCTTGATCCAATCTCCCCGGTCCCTTTCTCGGACCCCTAACTTATCGTACTCAAGGCGGGTTTTCTGTAGAAAAGTGTATAACGGTCCAGGTTTATAGCCAACAAGGAACTTGTGGCAGTCTACTGCGCTGGGGGGGATTTCTGATTAAACCGATTTGGGAAACCCGTCTTCCTAGCCATTCAGGGTTGGGGGCCCGGTGGGTTATCCTCTCGCACTCCCTGGGTTTTTTTTTTTTCCCGGGGCCCCGTGGGGACGGGAAGTTAACTGTAAAACTGTATCCACTGACCTGCGTATCCCTAAAACAAGTCACAAATAACCCCCAAGTCGCCCCCCAGGTGGGGGGTGTTTTTCAGGAAAATTTACATTTTGGGGGGTCTATCTATTTCCCTTTACCAGGGGGTTAAAAAGGGGGGCTTTTTTAAAAATATTTCTGAGGTACCCTGAGTGTAAAGTACCTGGTTTTGATCCCTGATTGAGACCTGTTCTGGACCACATATTTTAAACCCTTTTTTTAAATTTTTTAGATTTTTAATTTGGGTTGTTTGTTTGGTAGTTCCCCCAACGGGATTCATATACCAAAATATAGGGAAAAGGTTTTATATTTTTTATGTATAAAATTATATTTTTTTCTGCAAAAAAACACAATTGAAAAGCCTTTTGTAAGGGTTTTTCAAGGGGCTTTATTACGGGAAAAAACAGGCAATGAAATGGTATAAAAAAACAGCCCTTTAAAAATGTTTTGGGGAAGAGGTGAAGTGGACCTTAGGACAACGGAGGGCAGATACCTGTCCAGCCATGGTCAGGAACATGAGGGACTAGAACAAGACACTGGGATTATGGTCTCAAGAACAATGAATTCCATAGATGGCAAACACTGGACGGGATGCAGGCAACAGATTCTGACCAGGAATGTCCGTAGAGACAGCAGAGGAACAACGGAATAGATGGCAACCACCGGATGAGATGCAGGCAGTTGATTCGGGCCCAAAAAAAAAATGACCAAAAGGTACAGCAAAAGGTTTTAGAATGGTAGGCTCAGAAGTCAGTGGGCCCAGGATCAGCAGACGTTGCACTGAAGACAGTGGACACAGATACAGCAGAAAGGCACGGCAGACTGGAGGTGAGGCACAGACACGATCGGCAGACTTGGCACTAGAGACAGGGGACACAGGAACAGCAGGAGGGCAAGGCAGACTGAAGAGCGAGACATAGACACGAGGTGATCAAGACAGGATACCAGCAGAGATGGGAAACACAACATCAATACCTGGCAAGGCAAAAGGGAAAACAACAGGCCGAGGTCGGAATGCACGACAACAGGTGGGGCACAAAACATGGGTTCTCGGGAAAACATAAGATCTTGGAATCAGGACACAGGAACTCGGAGGGTTGAGATAGTCAGCTCCCCCAGCTTTAGCACGGTACCGGCCAAGACGGGACAAGAGGCGGGTATTTGCTTGGCCTGTACATTTGAGAAATGCTAAAGGCTGGGTTAATGTACTTTTTGATGAAAAAGCATCAGAGAAGGGGCCAGTTTAAAACCCTAAAGGAAAAATTTGGGAAGTTGTTGTCAGACAGAAAGCAGGGAGATTGACAATCGTGAAATCACTTGGTAGATGTAATGACACCACCTCAAAGCACCTTGAAGAATAATCTACTGTAGAATCAAACATTAATTGGTTCATAAATCTTGATGAACATTTTTTCTTTAAAAAATAAATATATTTTAAACCTAAATAAATATATATTAAAAAAAAAAACTGTCCGGGGCCTGGTAAATTTTTAAAAGTGTGGGTTTTGCCCTTTTCTTGTAGCCAGTAAAATTGTTACAATTTGATGCTAATAAGCTCAATATTTTCTTTAACCAATAACTGAATAAATTTTCTTCCATTATTAATTCAATTTAGATGACAAATAATGAAATAAAGAGACACTACAATGAAATAGTCGAAAACTGTTGTTGCTCAGGTCACTCACTAATAAGATAATTGAGGAGGTAGGGTGAAATATGTTGAGAAGACAAGTTTACATAATTTTTGTTAAACCCTTTAAATTTAGCCCATCCCAACAAAATTTTAATTTAAGGTTATCTTTAAGGCTTCTTTGGGGGTTTTTATGGATGTTTTTTGGAGTTAAAACCTTTGGGAATGCCTCCAACATTGACACTTTTATACAGTCAAAGAAAATATTACAATACTGTCTTTACTTTTTTGTAAAAATTTAAAGGGTTACATCCCTTAAATTTGCTGCTTTTTTGGGAAAATATCAATTACAATTGTAAAAGAGTATCAAATCAGGAAAATCTGAAGGGGTTTTCATTGTTTTTTATAAAAGACCTGTGCGGGTGCGGCAAAAAGGGCTGTATGTGAAATAGGGGCGCCCACTGCCCAAAACACTGAAAAAAAATTTAAATTTGTAAAATTTTAAAAAGAAAAAAAGTATTTTTTTAAGATTTTAATTATAAAAAAAAAAATTTTATAAAAATAAAAACCCAACTTTTGATTCTAACAAAATTAAAATTGGGCAAATCTTATTAAAGGAATTGTAACATTTATTTTTCTTTTTACTTCTCTTTTTTTTAAAAGTTAAAATAAAATTTTGTTTGATTTTTTTTTTTGTTTTTAATACTTTAAATGGAAACAAAATTTTAATCAGAGGGTTATTGTTGTTGAAATTTAATTTGGCTGTTCCCCACCCTTTTATTTACATACAGCAAAAAACCGAAACCCGACATGTTTTTGCGGGGACCGTGGGTCCACAAAAGCAAAAATCCCCTCCCTTTGTTTTTTATACACTAAACCGCTTTTTAAAGGGCTTTTTTTTTCATTTCTACCCTTTTTTTGGTGATGTGTTTGTTATATTAATTATTTTGTAAAGCCCTATTTTATTAAATTAACTTTAAATTTTGTACAAAATTTAATCATTTTTAAAATTTTTATATGCGTGGGAAAAATTTTTTTTTAATAGTTTTTAATAACATCAGTAAGCATGACCCTAGCTGTCAGGAATTTTGTGAAGTCTTTTCTACTTATTGTTAACTATGTGGTAAAGATAGGCTTTGCACCAGGTTTACACCTACAATGTACCAAATATATGAACTGCAGAAGAACAGGTTCGTACTTTCGGGAATTTACATGTTTTTGCTGTTAAAAAGGGACTTGTCGCCCAAGTTCTACATGTCCCCCTAATGCTAATTTTTCTTTTAGGGGTTGTCCAGTTAAAGTCATATTTTAGTTTTAGCGTTTTGCTGCCATTGAATTTAAAAGTTATACTCTTCTCTCACCTCTAATTCAGTGCTGTACTGTCCTCACTTTCCACTGGTTTTCCTTCTGTTTTCTTGCAGATTTGATTCGAACAGGAAGTCCCTGCATTACGTGGGCAAATTTTGATTCTAAAAAGTAGAATTCTTTTTAAAATTTCGGGAAACTTCGGTTCGGAACGAAGTCGAATTTGGGGGGGTATTTGCGAAAAAGTGGTTTTGATAGAAAAATGGTGAAAGACAGGGGGTTTACATGGGGCAAAGAACCTGGAGGGAAAAAGGGCATAGCCTAATGAATGTGCAGGGGTGTAGCCAAATCAGAGAGGGGGGTTTTCTGTAACGTCACCGCCGGGGCGTTGTAGGGTTTCCAAAAAACATCCGGGGCTGGGCCCTTTGTGTTTTTCTGGTTGGCTGGGTTCACACGACTTTTTTCAGGCCTTTTTGTTGCGGATGTTTTTTTCAGAGAAAAAATTTGTGTCCCGTCAAGTTTTCTGCACATTCCACAGATCCCCTCCCTTCCTCAGCGTCAGGGACATAAAATCACCCAAAGACAAATTTACTTTTTCAGAACTTTCCCTTCCTATGAAATCCCCTAAAACCTTTTACCAAAAAATCCACCTACCTGGAGCAAATCTACCCCAAAAGTGATTGTTACTAAAAGCTCCTACAAAACCCAAGACCCAAAACTATTTTCTTAAGGTCAAATAAACCGCCAGACCCTGACCCAAAGCGACTCCCACATGTGACTATCCACTGCACACAGGCCTAAGACATAATTACCCCCCATACAGTGACCCGATAGTGGGGGAACTAGTTGTTTGTAGACTTGCAGAAAAATTTAAAGGATTAACTGCAGTTACATTTTGTAACTCACCGAGACGTTTTTTTGATAGCGTCGTTCACTTTTCCCTTTTCTTTCCCCTCCGGTTTACAAATTATGCTGATTGCTCCCGGCCAATATTGTCCCCGAGGATTTGGCCTATCTTGAATCCCACATTTCCCCGCAATCCTTAATTATAGGTATAGCAGTCCCTTTAGTTAGGGTATATGGGGCCTGAAGCAGTATTGGGGCCACAGGCAGTAATGGGGGCACAAAAACCCCGGGAGTTAAGGGGGCACAGGCAGTATATAGGGGGGCACGGGATTATATAGGGGCACGGAGGGGTTTTTGGGGCAGGGGGGGTATATAGGGGCATGAGGAGTAAGGGGGGCACTGGGGCGGAAATTTTGGGGGGGGAAAGGGGTTATAGGGGCCAGGCAGCCCCTATGGGGGGCCCCCGGGCAGGGTATGGGGGCCACAGGGGGGTATGGGGGGCCCAGGCCCGGCGTATGGGGCCACAGGAGGATTATGGGGCACAGGCAAGCAAAAAAGGGGGCCACGGGGGATTATAGGGGGGAAAGGCAAGCATTAAGGGGCCCCAAGGCAGGGGAATGTGGGGGGGCCACGGAGGGATTAAAGGGGGCCCAGGCAGGGATTGGGGGCCAAGGCGGATTTTAGGGGGACAGACAGGGGATGGGGGCCACGGGGGAGTAATGGGGGGAAAAAACAGGGGGTTATGGGGGCACAGGCAGGGATATGGGGGGGCCCGGGAGTTTATGGGGGCACAGGAGTAATGGGGGCCACAGGAGGTTTAGGGGCCAGGAGGGGTATGGGGGCCACGACAGTGGGTTTGGGGCCCAGGCGGGGTATGGGGGGGACCCGGCAGGGATATGGGGCCACAGGAGGGATATGGGGGCCACGGCAGTATATGGGGGCCACAGGCAGTTTAAGGGGAAAGGGGCAGGGATTGGGGGCCAGAGCAGTATATGGGGGCCCAGGGAAAAGTATATGGGGGGAGACGGGGTTTTGGGGGCCCAGCGTATATGGGGGGCCCGAGCGTAATGGGGGCCAGGCAGCCATTATTGGGGGACAGGCACCATTATGGGCAAAGGCAGGGATAGGGGGAAAAGAAGTGGTATGGGGGCCCCAGGCGCCCTTTGGGGCCCGGAGCCATTTAGGGGACAGGCCGGGGTATGGGGGGCCGGCCGGGGGGTTTTGGGGCCACAGGCAGGATTTTTGGGCCACAGGAGTATATGGGGGCACGGGGCAGGGTAAAGCTTTAAAAAACAACTTTACTACCCTTAAAATCCCCCGGCGAGCCGCTTGTCCTTTTAGCCGCGCGCTCCTCCCGGCAGCTCCTGGGGCCGGGGCCCTTTACGGCCCGGGCCCGGGAAGGCACGCGCGTGAGTATGTATCGCGCGCCCCCGGCTGGGGAAGGGCCCCGGCGGGGCCTCAGCGCTTGGACCCGGCGGCCCCCCCCTTGTCGGACCTGGGTTTGAAATGTCTGCGGGGCAGGGAGCGGCGCTCTTGTCCGCGAAGCCCCCGGCTGTGTGTGCGTCCTCGGACGCCATGCAGCAAAGGGCCAGTCGGGCTCCAGGCCAGCGAGAGGCCCGGAAACCCCGGGGGACTCGGGGGACAGGCTGTTTTATTTTGGGGGCCCCGGCCCCCAATAAAAAAAAAGCTAGCGGCCCCTGGGGGACGCAATATATAAGTCCGGGGCCCGAGTGGGGGGGGCTAAAATCTTCACTGTTGATTAGGGAAGGTGCGACCTGTGATGATATTCTTATAAAGAAATAATTTTTATACACGATTTTTGGGGGGTGTCACAGCTTGTCTTCAGAGACTGCTTCTTTAACGTTTTTTTTGGGGATTTTTGTGGGGGATTGAATTAAATTTCCAGTGTGTGCCCCCAGTGCAGTGCATTTAAAATTTTAAATGCTTTGGCCCCACAGAAAATTAAAATTTTAAGGGGTGATCAAACCCTGTTCCGTTTTTATTAATTTAAAAAAAAAACCGGGCGTTTTTAAACAATACAAATACCATTCTTTGGGGGTGGCTCAATTTTTTGGAAATTTACTTTCCAGGGGTTAATTAAGCGTTTTTTTTTGGGGTTGTGGTGACTAAAAAGAAAAACCGTTCTTTTTTCCCCGGAAAAAAAAAATCTTTTTTTTCCTGTAAAATTATTCAAAAACCGGAAGGGTTTTAATTACAAGTTTTTTTTCTTGTTGTGTGGGCGAAAAATAAAACCCATTGTAACACGTAAAAAAGTGGGTAGTTTTTGGTGCTCAATTCTTTTGGAAATTTTAAACCCCCCGGGGGGAAATTTAAAGGTTGTTTTGCTTGTGGGGGGACTAAAAAAACCCCCGTCTTTTTCACCGGAAAAAAAAGACATTTTCCCTTTTGCAAAATTCCCCCAACCGAAGGTTTTTTTAAAAATTTTGCCCCTTTTGGGCTGTGTACCTTTAAAATTTACACCCCATTGTAACTGTACAAAAGTGGAAAGTTTTTGGCTCCCTCAATTCTTAATGTGAAAAATTTACATAAAGGGGGTTTAAAATTTAAGGTGGTTTGCTGGGGGGTGGGCCCAAAAGAAACCCGTCTTTTTCATGGCAAAAAAAAAAAATTTTTCCGTAGCATAATACAAAAAAGGTTTAAAAATTTACAAGTTTTTTCTTTTGGTGGGGGTTTAAAAATACACCCATTGTAACAGCTAAAAAGGGTAGTTTTTGGTGTCAAATTTTTTTGGGCGGAAATTTTAATCCAGGGGTTAATTAAGCGTTGTTCTGCTTTTGTGGTGATTAAAAGAAACCATTTTTTCACCGGAAAAAAAAAAAAAGGACATTTTGCCTTTTGCTTTAATTTTAAAAACCCAAAAGGTTTAAATTTTAAAGTTTTTTCTTGCTTTTGTACTGAAAAATACGGGAAAATTGAAATTACGTAAAAGCTTGTATTTTTTTGGCTGTCAATTTTTTTGGGCAAAAATTTGAATCCAAGGGTTAACTAAAGTATTTTTTGCGTTGTACTCATTTAAAGAAAAATTTTTGTTTTTCAGCCAAAAAAGAAATTCGTGGGCCTTTAATTATATCCGAAGGTTTTTAAAACCCTGTTTGTGTTTTAAATATTAAAAGTAAAATAAACAGAGGTTTTTAAAAACGGAAACAAGTCAATTTTTCCTCCCCAATTTGTGGGGGCACCAATTTTTACCCAAGGTTTACCTAAAAGTTTTTAGTGGGTTAATTTGGAGTCATAATCAGGGTGTGTTTTATCATATACAGAAAATCTTCTTTCAAACGTGTTGTACATTTTAGAAAAAAAAGTATGTAGACGAGAGGTGGCGGGGCCCTTTCCCCTGCGAGGGGCCCGTGGCAAAAAACTTCCTGGAGCGGGCCCGGGTTTTGCGCACAGCAAGGGGCGGCGAGCAGGGGTCACTCGGTGGGGGCCACAATCCCCCAACTGTCATTTTGGGCTTTGTGCTGGGGAAAACCCAAGGGTTCTTGTTTGGTTTGGGACTGGGCCCATCCACTTACCCAAAAGATGGAAAATTTTTGAAAACCCCCGCCAAGGCCCGGTGGGTTGTCGGGACAAAAACCCCTTTGTTGGCTTTTGGGCGGGGGGAAGGGGGTTTGGGGCGTCCCTCAACCTGTCCTAAACCCCGCCTCTGTCCCACCCGGGTTTTCCCTCCCCCCAGAGAATCAAAATTTTTTGGTCTGGGTCGGGGCCCAAACTATATAGCGGGGATGAACTTTGAGGGGGGCAGTCGGGAAGTTTACTTGGCAGCGAAGAAAGGGGGAAGCCAATCCCCCTTGTTTTTTTGCAGGGGTTAAGGCAAAGGCATGGTATTGTTTTGGAAAGAAGGGAGGGGGGAGGGTTAAATTGTGAAGGGTAACCCTTTGCATACCAAAAACAGTGTGGGGACAGCCAGTGACGATGAAAAAAAATTTTTTGATGATTTTGTCGACCGGATTGGGGGAAGGGGGGTTTTGGAAGGCAACGGGCTTTCCATCGTCGGGGAGAAGAGGGCGTCAGTTGCGAGTCAGGGGGCGGCTCTCCCCAAGCAAGGGGGGGGGTTGGCCGGGGAGTCAGCGGGTAGTGTCCCGGCCCGGGGCCCCACTTTCCCCTTTTTTTCGCGCGGCCTTGTTGCAAAACCGCAGTCGTACCTTTTTTTATGGTCTTTTTCCTGTTGGGGCCCGTGTGGGCCCCTGTACCCTTTGTTTAAATAAACCTGTGATTGTGCTCCCCCATCTTGGTTTGTGCCCTGTTTCCCCTGTTCTATGGGAAGGGGGCGGCCCCATTTTCCCTTTCCCTTTTTCCCCCTTTAAAGTGGGCAGAAGGGTTGGGCTTCCTTGCCAATCCCCCTTTTCCAATTGGGGGTTTTTAACCCCTTCTTTTTCCCCACTCCTGCCTGTTTCCTTGTTTTTGGGTTGTTGTTTATTTTGTTTTTTTTTGTAGTTGTTCCCTGTGTTTTTGATCTTGTTTTTTAGAATTTCCGGTGTGCCCATGTGGTCTCTTTGTGTCTCTGTCTGTGTCTTTGTGAGTTTCCTTGCCTTGTTCTCTGCCCGTGTTCCTGCCCTGGTCATGCCTTGGTTTCTTGCCTGAGTTTAGCTTACTTCTCTGCTTATGTTCTTGGCGTCTTCAGTCTGTCTATTTATTGTTCCCTTTACCTTTTGCTTATCCTCCTGTTTTGCATCTGTTTTGTCCTGTCTTTGTTTGTACCTGCACATATCCATATCTAGTCCGCTTTGTCTCTGTTTCCATCCTGTTGGTGCCTAGCATTGGCACTTCTGGCCTGTCTGGGGTCAGCTGCCACTGCTGGGGACTGCTCTGAGGTAGCACCTGGTGGCTGTTGGGGTCAGCCAACCTTACCATCAAAGGCTCTGTGAAGATACCCATGCCCGATGGCCACTTGGTTACGCCCCCTCGGAGCAAGCCTGGCAGTGGTCCAGTGGGTCCACTACCCGCTTTCCCCGCTCATCCGTTACAGGTAGCAGCAGTGTGAGGTAGGGAGCCAAGCGGCCATGGGGTAGAAAACCCGCTTCGCAGGTCCAAGAAAATAGCGGCACAGGGGCTCAGCGAGGCAGCGGCGGCAGTAGTCACTCAGTGCGGAGCGTTGGCGGTAAAATCCGATACTCAGCAGTGTGGCAGTTCTTTGCTAAGACAACGGAGGAGCCGAATATGGATATATGTAGAATCTGTGGGCAGAAAGTGAAGCATGGCCAGGGAGCTAACGTTGGCACCACGGCCCTGCGTCAACACATGCAGCGTCAGCATCCGGTGGCCTGGGAGAAATGTGGCTCAGATGTGGTGGTCCATCCTGCCTCCACAGCAACAGCAGCAGCAGCGGCCAGTGGCACGCATGCCATTGCAGCCAGGCAAGGCTCCACCACCTCTGCAGAAGGGAGCTGTTTCTCTTTGACATCATCTCCCGGTCCAGATGCTCCTGCTCCTCTCTACTCATGGCGCCAGCAGTCGTTCAGCGAGGCGATTGCAAAGAGACAACAGTATGCGTCCAACCATCCTAAGGTGCAGCAGCTGACCGTGCTCGTGTCCAAGTTGTTGGTACTGCAGTCCCTCCCTTTCCAAATGTTGGACTCTGCACCATTCAGAGAACTAATGGCTTGTGCCGAGCCGAGATGGAGAGTTCCAAGCCGTAATTTCTTTTCCAAAAAGGCAGTACCGGCACTTCATAAATATGTAGAACAGAAAGTGGGCCAGTCCTTGAGCTTATCGGTTTGTTCCAAGGTGCACGGCAGCGCGGACATCTGGAGCTGTAACTACGGTCAGGGCCAGTACATGTCCTTTACGGCCCATTGGGTGAATGTGCTTCCTGCCCAGGCACACCAACAACTTGGACAGGAGACGCCGCTTTCTCCTCCACGTTGTCAAACTGCGGCTCCTGCGCCAATGTCCGCCTTCTCCACCACCACCACCATCTCAGCCTCCACAAGTACTGCTCCATCATAACACATGTGTAGGGCACAGCGGTGTCACGCAGTTCTACACCTGGCTTGCCTCGGCGAACGAAGTCACACAGGGGAGGAACTGCTCCGCGTCATGCAGCAAGAAATCGATGTGTGGCTTTCTCCGCGCCAACTGCAAATCGGAAACATGGTGACGGACAATGGGAGTAACATGGTGTCTGCGCTGCACCGAGGAGGGATGGTCCATGCGCCCTGCATGGCGCACGTGTTCAATCTGGTTGTGAAAAGGTTCTTGAAGTCTTCCACCGATCTTCAGAAGATTCTAAAAATGGCCAGGAAACTGTGCATGCACTTCATCCATTCCTACAAAGCCAGGAACACCCTCCTCAAGTTGCAGCAGCAGAACGGCCTCCCCCAACACACTCTGATATGCGATGTGTCCACCCGTTGGAACTCCAGCCTGCACATGTTGGACCGACTGTATGAACAGAGAAAGGCCATTAACTATTTTTTGATGATCCAGGCAGACAGGAGTACTCCCCTGTGTAACTTTGATGTCAGCCAGTGGCAGCTCATGCGTGACCCCTGCCCTTTGTTGAGGCCATCCGAGGAGGCGACGTTATTTGTCAGTCGCCAGGACTACGGGATGAATAACGTCATTCCACTGCTTCATGTCCTGGAACAGATGCTGAAAAATCTGTCTGGGCAGGGGACTGGCGACTACATCTCGCGGCCACATGAGTCCGGTGGGGACTAACATGGAGGAGGAGGAGGACATTGGAGCAGAAGCATTGTCTGGTGAAATGAGTGAATTGTCTACCCCGGTGACAAGAGAGGAGGAGCAGGAGCAGCTGGAGGAGGTAGATGGAGATGAGGAAGACAAGGCAGATGACCCGCAAGCACTGTGGTAGTATACAGTGGATATGGAGGCAGGGAGCCCCTCAGAGTCACTTGTGCAGATGGCCCGCATGATGATTTGCCTGGCTAGTGACAGCCGAATAGTCAGCATCCAGCAGAGGGATGACTTCTGGCTCTCCACCTTATTAGACCCTCGCTACCGTGTCTAAAATGGGAGCCTTTTACCCAGCTATTGAGAGGGAGGACAAACTCAAATACTATAGGGAAATCCTGCGTAGTCAGTTGGCCGCTGCCTATGTGCGGCATCGTCCCTCCTCTGACAGGTCTGACCGGGGGGTTCTTCAGCGCTCACGTACTACTGCCGCGGCTGCTGGAGAAAGGTGAGGGGGTAGGAGCAGTACCAGCTCAATCAGCAGCAACCTAAGTCTGGAGTCACTGACGAGCAGCTTCCTTCACCCGCCTAGTGGGGAGGGTAGTCGCCAGAAACAGCAGCAGGACCTGGAGCAGTCCCTGAACCAACAGGTGGTGGCCTACTGGACAGCACTCTGCCACCCCAGTTAGAAGATCCGCTGGACTACTGGGCAGCCAAACTGGATGTGTGGCCGCAACTTGCCGAGTTTGCAGTGGAGAAGCTGTCCTGCCCGGCCAGTAGTGTGGCATCAGAGCGGGTGTTCTGTGCGGCGGGGGCCATCGTTACCCCAAGGAGAACCCGCTTGTCCAAGGGAAATTGTGGAACGACTGACCTTTGTCAAGATGAATCAGGCGTGGATCGGCCAGGATTTCCACACACCAATGCCTTAGGCGTCAGACTACATCAGCCATGACGCCTCACCCAAACTGTGAGAAATGAGTCTGGGTTCAAACTACCTGCCTCAGCCACTATTCTGATGCCACCACCCGCCTGATGCCACACATCTGCTGACAGTTTCTCCATCTGCCACCAACCATCTTTACCAGGGATTAGTATTGCCACCCACCTCAACACTCTGTCATTGTGAACTTTATGACCTAATGCTGCTGCTATTGCTGGTGCCTTGACATCCACACTGTGTCATTGTGCCACTTTCTGACCTCATGCTGTTGCTCCTGCCGCCGTCTCCTCCACTCTCTGTCATTGTGCCACTCTGTGGCCTACTCCTGTTTTAGTCACCTACAGAATGTCATTGTGCCACTGCCTGACCTCATGCTGCTGCTGCCATGACCTCCACAATGTGTCATTGTGCCACTCTGTGGCCTACTCCAGTTTTTGCCACCTCCAGAATGTCATTGTACCACTCTCTGACCTCATGCTGCTGCTGTCGTCACCTCCACGCTCTGTCTTTGTGCCACTCTGTGGCCTACTACTGTTTTGCCACCTCCAGAATGTCATTGTGCCACTGTCTGACCTCATGCTGCTGCTGCCGTGACCTCCACACTGTGTCATTGTGCCACTCTGTGGCCTACTCCTGTTTTAGCCACCTCCAGAATGTCATTGTGCCACTGCCTGACCTCATGCTGCTGCTGCCGTGCCCTCCACACTGTGTCATTGTGCCACTCTGTGGCCTACTCCTGTTTTTGCCACCTCCAGAATGTCATTGTGCCACTGCCTGACCTCATGCTGCTGCTGCTGTTGATGCCGTCAACTCCACACTGTGTCATTGTGCCACTCTCTGACCTCATGCTGCTGCTGTTGTTGCTGCCGTGCCCTCCACACTGTGTCATTGTGCCACTCTCTGACCTCATGCTGCTGCTGCCGTGACCTCCACTCTCTGTCATTGTGCCACTCTGTGGCCTACTACTGTTTTGCCACCTCCAGAATGTCATTGTGCCACTGCCTGACCTCATACTGCTGCCGTGACCTCCACACTTTGTCATTGTGCCACTCTGTGGCCTACTCCTGTTTTTGCCACCTCCAGAATGTCATTGTGCCACTGCCTGACCTCATGCTGCTGCTGACTTGACCTCCACACTGTGTCATTGTGCCACTCTCTGACCTCATGCTGCTGCTGCCGTGACCTCCACTCTCTGTCATTGTGCCACTCTGTGGCCTACTACTGTTTTGCCACCTCCAGAATGTCATTGTGCCACTGCCTGACCTCATGCTGCTGCTGC
Organism: Phyllomedusa bahiana; assembly: GCA_025379985.1. Taxonomy (NCBI): domain Eukaryota; kingdom Metazoa; phylum Chordata; class Amphibia; order Anura; family Hylidae; genus Phyllomedusa; species Phyllomedusa bahiana. The sequence goes on along the minus strand of JAODAL010051587.1, from coordinate 9,313 downwards.
CGTGACCTCCACACTGTGTCATTGTGCCACTCTGTGGCCTACTCCTGTTTTTGCCACCTCCAGAATGTCATTGTGCAACTGTCTGACCTCATGCTGCTGCTGCCGTGACCTCCACACTGTGTCATTGTGCCCCTCTGTGGCCTACTCCTGTTTTTGCCATCTCTAGAATGTCGTTGTGCCACTGTCTGACCTCATGCTGCTGCTGTGTGCTGCTGATTTGTCCACCTGAGCCCTCAGCTTGTTTTTTTCCAGCTTTATCAGGCTACATTCCCGCTTCAGTCTTTTGGTCAGTTTTGCCCTCTTAAATGCCCAGGAAATTTTATAGTGAAGCGATTCTAAGAGTGGCGGCAGTCATGTGCGTGTCATACTAAAACACAACATTGTATGAAGACCAAACCAAGCTGCCTCTGCATATATAAGCATGGCACAACGTTCTACAGCACCCTACAGGCTCTGTGCAGCCTGGAAATAGCTGTTTTTTAACGTGATTTGTCCCAAAGTAATTCGGACCGAAACAAATTTTGTCGGAAAATTCGGCAAAGTGACCGAATCGAATTTTTGAGAAATTCGCCCATCTCTAATCTGCATCCACTGATTGAATGTAGTCAACATGATCGACATGTATGAAAATTGTCTATGTCTAAGACTTTCTTTTTTGCTCCTAGTAATCAGTCAAAGCTCCCTTAACCTTTTTCAGAGCACTATATGAAATTAAATGGGAGCTCTGATTGCTTGCTATTGACAACAAAGAAAATCTTACATCTAGACAGTTTTCATACATGTGGCAGCATGTCTGTAATCACCAGTGTAGTCATCATGTGCCATTGCCTGATGCCAACTTTAGGAGAGTTTACTACTGAACAGTGATGTCAGCCAATGGCACGTGACCACTGCAACCAATCAACAGCTGCAGTGGTGATGTCCTGTTGGAATCAAGACTGGAAGAAAACAGTAGACCAGTGGAGAGTGAGTATGGTGCAGCGCTGAATCCGAGGTGAGAGAAGAGGTGAGACAGCAGTTATGATCTAGGGGGCACTGATGCATGACAAGGCCTATATCAGCTTTTTGCTTACACACATGCTTCTGCGAGTTGGCACAAGCACCAGGCAAGCATAAATAGAATAAGACTGCATCCACATGGCAAATGACAAAATACTCATCGGATTCTTAATTTTATAGTAGTACAGTATTTTACACTAGGTTGTCATCTTTTGCCATGGTTTTTGCCATGGTTTTCAGATTCGTCTTTAATAATTTTCTGTCAGACAGTGCATCATAGAGCACTACTAAGCCAAAAAATGCACCAAAATATAACAACAAAGCTTTCTGGTCATTTTTCATACTATCCTATTGACTCAGTAGCACATTTTTCGCTGTTTTCCGAGTGAAATATAGTGCAAGCATGAACATGTTTTTAAAAAAAACTATGATTTTAAAGCCTGACCTCAGAAAATCCGAGTAGTTTAGACTACAATTTGGATTTTTTATTGAAGTCTGTGGGGATAGTTTTACAGTCGTTTTTTGACGGTTTTGAAAATTCAAATCTAGGTAAAAAACCAACTATAAATCCTTGCCGTGTAAACCGGCCCTAAAGCAGGCTTAGGGGTCCCTATTACACATAGGTCAAAACATCTGTGCAGGAGGCCTACTGTGACCCTGACGCCTAAAGTCAGTATAAATCTTGAACCAGCCATGAGCCATCACAGCTTTCCTGCTTTGTGTCCTTATATTGATGCTCTTAATATCACAAAATACTTTGACAATTGATGAAAATTGAGCTTTTTAATAGATCAATTAATTATTTACATGCAGCAGATTTGTAGCACAAATTATTCTAAACATGGTTGTTTCAGCAACATGTGCATGGAATACTGCAAACTCTATTTATGTGAATGGGACAGTCCCAGAACTCTCTACAGCAAAACTGCCACAAATTAATATATGATTTTCATTTCTTAATGAACTTATAAAATCTGCATACCACTTGTATTAAACTATGTCCAAATATTTAATAATACATACTGCAGGTTAATAACAATGTAACATTATAATCATAGTCGCCCAATCTACTTGGATACAGAAAGACATTTTTGTAACTGTCACTCAAAGTTCCCAATTTTATGCTTTCGACCAAGTGCACAAAATATAACTTTTTTTTCCAGTACTTTAGCATGAAGTCCAATTGTTTGTATCTTTTTAATATACAGGCAGTCCCCAACTTACGTCGTTCTGACTTACCTCTGTCCCCTAGTTACGAACGGGGACATCGGAACGACGCAAGTCAGGGACACTTCAGCTGTATGCCACTCCTCTGAGAGTCATGCACATCTGAAGACCGAGTAGCTGACAGCGTCTGGCGCTGCCTTGGCCCAGGCGCTGTCGGCGATCTTCGCAGCTGTATGCGACTTCTGGGAGCGCATAAAGCTTACTCTCCGGTCCCCATCGGCATCTGGGCACTGCCATGGGCCGGGCACCAGCGGGGATCGCTTCGGTTGTATGCGACTCCTCCCGGAGCGCATACAGCCGAAGATTCTATTGCGGAGCAGAGAGCAAGCGCTCCCTGCTCTGCAATAGAACTCCGGAAGGACGGAAGGCCCGGCACATTCAGCGCGCGATGTCATCACGCTGCCTGTGCGGACTGATGACATCACCGGCATGTGCCAGTAGACGGTGCCATAGCGAAGAAGGAGCCACAGGTAATTCTCGGAGCAGCGGGGGAATGAGGTGAGTATTTCTATTAGTTTTTTTTTTTAATAAGCCCTATCTATACCTGCCTATTAGGGGACCTATACCTGCCTATACCTGCTATGGGGGACCTATACCTGCCTATGAGGGGACATATACCTGCCTATACCTGCTATGGGGGACATATACCTGCCTATGAGGGGACATATACCTGCCTATAATTACACACCATACACACCATACATATACACCATACATGTACTAAATACAGGGCCGCCATACAGGGGGTACAACCGGTACTCCCGTATGGGCCCGGTGGAATAAGGGGGCCCGCGGCAAGCGGGCCCCCTTATTCCTCACGGCAGAGCGGGGCCGCCGGCGGCGCGGCCGCCGAAACCAGGCCCCGCCTGGCCCACAGTGGGGCCCCGAGCTCCGGGGGCCCCGAGGCAGGCCGGCTCCCGGGGGGCCCGGCCCCGCGCATCCGGTCTCTGACGCCTGGCCCCTGCGCCCCCGAGCGCCCAGAGACCGGGGCCCGGGAGCTGGGGACTAATGTCCCCGACCCCCGGGGCTGCGCGGTGTAGCGGGAGCGCGCGCCATTAGCGCTGCGCTCCGCTGATCCTGCCGGCAGGGAAGCTTAGGCTTCAGCCTGCCAGGCCCCGACCCCTACTGGTGAGGGGCCGCGGTGACTCATTTCCCCCCCGCGCCCCCCTATGAGGGCGGAGGGCGGCGGCAGCACGGGCGGCAGGACCGGGGCTCGGGGTAAGGTGTTTTTTTTTTTTTTTTTTTTTTAAAATATAAGGGCCCTGACTGCCATCACAAAGGGGGTCCCGGCGCTGCCTATCACAAAAGGGGGGGTCCCTGGCGTCCATCACAAAAAGGGGGTCCCTGCGCTCCCTATCACTAAAGGGGGCCCCTAAACTGCCATCACAAAAGGGGGGCCCGGGATGCCTATCTCTAAAGGGGGTCCTGCTCCCTTCCAAAAGGGGGCCCCGGCGTGCCATCTCAAAGGGGGGGTCCCTGGCGCCCTTCTCAAAAGGGGGGTCCCTGGCGCTCCCCTAACCTAAAGGGGGCCCTGATGCCTTCATAAAGGGGGCCCCTGGTGCTGCTTCACTAAAGGGGGCCTGACTCCATCACTAAAGGGGGGGTCCTGGTGCTCCCTATAAAAAGGGGGGGGCCCTGACTCCCTACACTAAAGGGGGTTCCCGGGTGCTGCCTATCAAAAAGGGGGCCCTGACTGCCACATAAAGGGGCCCTGGCGCTCCCCTTCACTAAAGGGGTCCCTGGCGCTGTTATCACAAAGGGGGTCCTGATGCCTATCACTAAAGGGGGGTCCCTGGGCTGTAATAAAGGGGGTCCTGTCCTATCCCTAAAAGGGGGTCCCTGGTGCGTTATCTAAGGGGGCCCTGATCCTATTCAAAAGGGGGTCCTGGCCTGCCTATCACAAAAGGGGGGGTCCTGATGCCTTCACTAAAGGGGCCCCCTGGCCTGCCTATCTTAAAGGGGGCCCCTGGCACTGCTTTCACTAAAGGGGGCCTGACTGCCTATCAAAAGGGGGGCCCTGACGCCTATACTAAAGGGGGTCCTGACTGCCTTCACTAAAGGGGGCCCCTGACGCCTATACTAAAGGGGGTCCTGCTCCCCTATCCAAAAGGGGGCCCTGATGCCATACAAAGGGGGGGCCCCCGGCACTGCCTTTCACAAAAAAGGGGGGCGTGACTGCCTATACAAAAGGGGGGGCCCTGGCATGTTTATCACTAAAGGGGGCCCCCCCCCCCCCGACTCCCTATCTCAAAGGGGGGTCCGGCACTGCTTATCACTAAAGGGGGTCGTGAGCCTATACAAAGGGGGGCCCTGGTGCTCCCTTCACAAAAGGGGTCCCTGGTGCTGCCTATACAAAAGGGGGTCCTGGCACTCCCACACAAAAGGGGGTCCCTGGCGCTGCCTACACTAAAGGGGGCCGATGCCATCACAAAAGGGGGGTCACTGGCACCCCCCTATACTAAAGGGCCCGATGCTATCTCAAAGGGGGTCCTGGATGCTTATCACAAAAGGGGGGTCCTGACTGCCTATCAAAAAAGGGGGGCCCTGGCATGCCTTCTCTAAAGGGGGGTCCCTGGCACTGCTTATCACTAAAGGGGGCCCTGACTGCCTATCTCAAAAGGGGGGCCCCCTTACTCCCTATCTCTAAAGGGGGTCCCGGGCACTCCCCTTCACTAAAGGGGGCCCTGACTCCTATCCTAAAAGGGGCCCCTGGCACTGTTTTTCACTAAAAGGGGGCCCTGATGCCTATCTCTAAAGGGGGTCCGGCACTGCCTATCTTAAAGGGGTCCCTGGCATGCTTATCACTAAAGGGGGCCTGACTGTTTTCCTAAAGGGGGCCCCTGACTCCCTATCACAAAAGGGGGGTCACTGGATGCTTATCACTAAGGGGGTCCTGACTCCCCCATCACTAAAGGGGGTCACTGGCATGCTTACATAAAGGGGGCCCGACTCCTATCACTATAGGGGGTCATGGCACTCCCTATCTCAAAAGGGGGCCCCCTGCCTGCCTATCTCTAAAGGGGGCCCTGGCTCCCTAAATCTAAAGAGGGCCCTGCTCTACCTAACCTTAAAAAAAAAGGGCCCTGACTCTACCAACCTCTAAAGGAGGGCCCCTATCCACCTAACCTCTAAAGGAGGGCCCTGACCCCCCAACCTCTAAAGGGGGCCTGACCGCCTACAAACTAAAGAGGACTCAGGCTAGGTACCCACCAACCTCCGGGGGCGGGCTACCAATTATCCGGCGGGGTTTCCTACCTAAATAGGGCCATCTAATTACCGGGTTTTTCCCCATTTGCTACCTATGGAAATATAATTGTTTGGGGGCGCCCAAGCTGTGCTTATCTCCAGAGGGTTAGTCCTCCCCCCACCCTCCAACCCCCTTGGGGGAAATACTAGGCCCCTAAGTTATGGCCTGTATCCGCTCTACCACCCCTGGCATTTTTTGACGGGGGGGGGGGAAATAGAAAAAAAGCTTGAAAAAGGGATTTAAAGTTTTTGTAAATTTGAAGGATAGCGGGGGACAACCTCAGGCGTGGGGAACGGACAAAAAAAGGGGAAAAAGTCAGGGGCGCTTAATGGAAAACTCCCCGGTAGCCGATTTTCAGGGGTTTTTTTGCTTCTAAATTGGATCAGTGCGTATTCATGTAATGTCCCTGAGCGTGTCTGACTCTATTGGGCTTATGTGGCGGTGTTGTAGGTTATACTAGTGGGTCGACCTCTATGTGGTCTCTAGTGGCGGGGTTGTAGGTTATACCCGAGCTGGTGTTAGGGGGTACACTTATTTCTTGCTGGTTTTTATTTTGAAGGGGGTGAGTGCGTGACCAAGGGAACATGGAGGGGGGTATTTTATGTGGGGGGGAGGGGGGTATTGTTTTTGGGTGGGGGGGGTACTGTATTTGGGTGTTGGGGATGTTGTATGTGGTGGAGGGGGATATTGTATGTGGGTTTGGGGGGGGTATGTATTGGTGGAGGGGGATATTGATGTGGGTGGAGGGGTATTGTTGGGGTGGGGGGGAATTGTATGTGAGGGAGGGGGTATTGTAGTGATGGAGGGGGAATTTTTTATGTGGGTGGAGGGGGGAAATTTTATGTGGCTTGAGGGGGGTGTGTTGGGGTGGCGGGGATATTGTATGTGGGGGGAGGGGGGTTTGTATTGGGGGAGGGGGTATTGTATGTAGGGGAGGGGGAATTGTTTTTGGGTGGAGGGGGATATTGTTTGGGGGGAGGGGGATTTTATGTGGGTGGAGGGGGTTTTGTAGTGGGTGGAGGGGGAAATGGTTGTGGGTGGTGGGGGATATTGTTTGTGGGTGGGGGGGATATTGTATGGGGGTGGGGGGGGAAATTTTAGGGGGGAGGGGGGATATTGTTGGGGTGGAGGGGGATTTGATGGGGGGTGGAGGGGAATTTTAGGGTGGAGGGGGAATTTTTGCGGGTGGAGGGGGTATTTTTGTGGGTGGGGAGATTTGTTGCGGGTGGGGGTATATTGAGGGGTGGGGGGGTATTGTTGCGGGGGGGGGGATTTTTATGTGGGGGGGGAAAAAATTTTTGGGGGGGGGGGTATGTTTGGGTGGGGGGGGATATTGTTTGTGGGTGGGGGGGTATTGTAGTGGGGGGGGGGGGGAATTGTATGTGGGGGGTGGGGGTTTGTATGGGGGGGGGATTTTTTATGTGGGTGGGGGGGATTTTGTTTGTGGGTGGGGGGGTTTGTTGTGGGTGGAGGGGTTTTGTATGTGGGTGGAGGGGGTTTGTATGGGGGTGGAGGGGTTAGGGTTTTGGGTGGAGGGGGTTTGTATGTGGGGGGGAGGGGGATTTGTATGTGGGGGGGGGGGATTTGTTTTGGGGTGGAGGAGGAATTGTGTGGGTGGGGGGGATTTGATTGGGGGGGGGGGGTTTGATTGGGTGGAGGGGGATTTGTTGTGGGGGGGGGGGGATAGTGTATGTGGGTGGGGGGATTTTGTATGTGGGTGGAGGGGGGGTGTATGGGGTGGAGGGGGGAAATGTTGTGGGTGGGGGGATATTTTTGTGGGTGGAGGGGATATTGTTGTGGGGGGAGGGGGATAGGTATGTGGGTGGGGGGATAGTGTATGTGGGTGGGGGGGATATTGATGTGGGGGGGGAAAAGGTGAAGTATTTAGCCCTGTGTCTTTTAGTGGAGCAGATACAGATATGTGATCTCTTTCATTTTACTACACAATACCCTTTTTTTTGCCCTGTTTATGTGGTAAAATGGGGGCTTTATAACCTAGTGGCCGTTTTTTTTTTCTGGGGGCGGGGCGATCGTGTTGCTGAGGGCGGGGTTTAGGGGGGGGGGGGCCCAGGGCTTCACGTAGGGGCCCCGAAAAAAACCCCGTTGGCGGCCCCGATAAATTATTGGTTTTAGACTTTCTAAAATTCAATTAAAAACGAACCTACAGTCCCTAACCCCCAAAGTAACCCGGGACGCCTGTAAATGGTATAACCCCCCCGTGGGCTATAGTCTAAGGTAGAGATAGCAAAAACTCCCTGGAGCATATAATAATTGCGTCAGGAATTAGAATTTATCTTTATAATATTTTCCTACAGTTGAAAGCTATATTTAAAACAGAGATAAGGAACTTCAACCCGCTTAAAACTTTGGCAGAAAATGTTCAAGTTTTCTTTGTGTCTTTCAATGGATTTTATTTTATTTTAGCCGTATTGAATTGTTTGTGTAAGAAAATGTATCACTTCATTGTATGTTTAGGCGGATTTGTTATTCAGTAACTCTGTTGGCTGACAACCCTGGTGGGAGGTGTAATGATGACCAGAATGCCTTATGTACTAAGATCTTAGCTGAATACAATTTTTTAAGAACATGACGGAAAAGTTGTTTAAAATTACTGGTGTTTTTGTTACTTTACAAGCAAATGTTGTCTTTACACATTTGAAATGTCCATATCTGCTTCGCATAGGTTGGGTTTGTTTTTAGCAAAATAAATTTTTTATCCTTTTTTCTAGGAAAAAAGTACTTTTCCCCCCGAATTATGCAATCCTGTTTTTGATAACAGACCTCAAACAGACTGCATACATAAAGTTAAAGGAGTACTCATGCCTTGGTGTTTGATAGCTTAAAAAAGCTGACTTTTAGTCTACCCCAAAGTGACTAATGTGTAGGCAAGTGATTCCCTTAAGATGCATATTTGAGCTTCTTGTGCATAGTTGTGCTCCCACACTCATTTATCTTCTCTCGCTTACAAATAATGCAAATGCACATTATATTCACCCCATCAAAATTGTGAATAAAAGAAAAAGGGGCAAAGGGGAAGATTAAAAAAGGTTTTACATGAGCAATTTTCCCCCAGTAAAAACCCAAGTTCTCCCCAGAACGTTTACTTATGACAGCCTCCCTCATATTAAACACTAGTCCATTACATGCATAGTTCATTGCTTTAGACAGTGAGTTGCTGTTCTCATTGTGTTGACACAAGCACTTGGCAGACATTGCTTAGTGAGACTTGGATGAGTGAAAGGTTTTATTCAAATTGCAAAAACTCTATTTCCATACAGCTGAATTTACGCTGCTGGCACTTTTATGATTGAGTTCTATTCATCATATAAAGATTGTAAGTCAATAAATAGGCTGTGATCTTAAATTACTTGTGACAACTGGTTAGAACTGTCAAACAAGATTTTAATTTGCTGCATACATTGTACTTTGCAGGCAGAAAATGGTCCAGAGATGAAATGTTAAAAGTAAACATGCTTTAGAGCAGTTGACTCACTTTAGATATTGATGACACATTGCTATGATATTCCATCGATGTCATATAGGTGCGGGTCCCACTTCTGAGAGCTGCACCTAAGTCCCGAAACCTCTGTGTTCTAAATGTAAAAGTAGTTGGAACTCTCCCATTGATTTCCATTCACAACAGAGAGGTTTTGGGGGGCCCTCTCAAATGATGCAGGGCCCCGAGGGGGAACGAGCCCTGTTAAAACTGATGGGTATCTTGTGATATGCCATTGATCGCTGAAGTGAGACAACTCTTTTACATCACATAAAGACTTCATTAGACAATAAAATAGTCAGTTGTAGCCCCCCTGTAATATTTTAAAAAAACTCTCACTTAGA
>JAODAL010051586.1:0-26580 GCA_025379985.1 Phyllomedusa bahiana | reverse complement strand
TTTTTCCGGGGGGGTGCGCCTTTTTTAGGGTTGTTTTCAAGGGTTTGCGTTTTTGGTGCTTTTTTTGATGCGTTTTTCAATGATTTTTTGTGCAGGAAGGCACAGCAAATAATGCTGTACATTGCTGCACAAAAATCGCTGCAAAAATCACGGTAAATTTGCGGTAAAGTCGCGGTAATTACCGCGATTTTTGTGTCGCAATGTACAGCATTATTTGCTCTGCCTTCCTGCACAAAAAAGCTTTAAAAAATGCACCTTTGACCGCCACCATCATCCCGGGGCAACTGGGGGTTTCGCTGGCCCCTTAGGGGCCCGCCCAAAGCTAAATTGAAGAGGGGGAATCTACTTGCCCATGTTACCAAAAATCCGTTTTAGGACTGTGAATAAAAGCTTTACTAATCAGCTAGAGGGAAGATGAGAGCATTTGCAAAGGTAGTAATGCCGTAAACATTAGACTATGGTATCAGCCAATTATAGCAAATTTATGTGGGGCTACCAACAGATATTGTTTAAAGCCATGTTAAAAGCTAGGAACTTCACTCCTTAACCCATTATTGACACTAGACATAAATTTACATCCCTGTTCCGGGAAGGGGCTTTGTAGCGGGATCACCTCACTTAGGTCTGTGGGTGGAAGTTCAAAAAAGTTGTTGGTCGCAGAAAATGGTGCTGCAGCGCAAGTTTCTAGAATAGAAAATGTTTGGATTTTTTTACGGCACTATAACAAAATGCAACCATACATATATGGTATTGCCAGAAACATATCAACCTGCAGACTACAGAGAACACAAAATTTACACTGGAGAGTGGATGCAAACCTGGTGCATGCATGTTTTTTTTCATAGTTTCATAGTTTGTAAGGCGAAAAAGACGGGGGAGCCATCCAGTTCAGCCTGTTTTGCTAAGGTGTTGATCCCGAGGAAGGGAAAAAACCCCAATGAGGAGAAGCCAAATTTTCCTCATTTTAGGGAAAATTCCTTCCCGACCCAATTTGGAATCGGAAAAAAACCCTGGATCAATGACCCCCCTTTTTTAAAAATTTTTTTTGCAGTTTTTCCCGTATATTTAAGGTACAAAAGGGAAAAATTTTGAAAAGTACCCTTGTCCCCCAAATTAAAACCCCGTCTTGTAGATGGAAAAAATAAAAAAGTTATGGCTTTTGGAAGGCGGGGAGGACGAAACGAATGTGTCAACCATAAAAAAATACACTTGGTCCTTAAGGGTACGTTCACACGGTGTATTGGGGCGCGTACAGTATGCAGCGCAATACGGCAGGTGTTTTGGAAGCACGCGCTAATTAGCGCGTACTCCCAAAGCACGGGGTGGGGTGGCCGCGTTAAGTGGCGTGTACAATTCACATGTCACGTCTCTCCCCGGGTGTAAGATACTATCGTATTGTATGCCCGGGGAGACAACGCATAGTTCATAGCTCTCTATGAGAGCTATGAATTACCGTAATTGCGGTGCGCATTTTGCCGCGTAAAAAGCGCAATATGCGGCGAAATGCGTGTGCAATTACGCACCCCAATACGCCATGTGAACATACGCTAAGGGTTTAACATACTATGATGTGTGGTTACATCATGACACCGTAAAAGAGAACCTGTAACATCTTCTGACAAGTTGGGTTTAATTATGTTCTCTATGAAATAACAATTCTGGAGCATCTTCTCTTATAACTCTGTGTTGTGAAATTCCTCTGTTATTCCTTGTCGAGATTAATTACTAATCGATTAAAGAGTATCAACAACTGCGCAGGAGGATGTCCCTGCACAGTCTGACATTGTCTAATCATTGTCCGAATAAAGTCACTGTGTAAAAGGAATAAACTGCACTACATAAGCTCTGCAGTACACAGTTACGAATGATCAAGCTTTCCCTTGGGTGTCTAAAGAAAAGTAAAAAAAGTTAATAATTTTTTTTAACCGCTTAGGGACCCAGACAGTTTTGGCCTTTCTGACACAGCCATATTTTTTAAATCTGACATCTGTCACTTTATGTGAGAATAACTTTTTGACACTTTTACCTATCCCTGTGATTCAGAGACTGTTTTCTCGTGACAAATTGTACTTTAAGTTAGTAAGAAATTTTGGTCCATACAATCCTTGTTTGTTTGTGAAAAATATCCAAATTTTGTGAAATTTTGGAAAAATTTGTCACTTTCAAAGTTTTAAAATTTCTGCATACAAGACAGTTATTGACCACAAAATAGTTTATAACCAGCATCTACCACATCTCCACTGCAGGTTGGCATCACTTAAATGTCTTTTTATTTTTTTTTACAACATTAGGGGGCTTTTAAAAATTAGTTTAGGTCTTTTCTCCCATTGTCAAAAAAATTTTGAAAATTTTTACTTTTTTTTTGGGACCAGTCCGGTTTGACGTGGCTTTGGGGGGGCCTGTATTTTAAAGATCCCCCCATAAATGATTTCATATAAGAAAGTGGGCCCCCTTTAAAGTATTTAAAAACAGTGTTTGGGAATTTTGAAAAAACCCTTTTTAGGTTTTTTCACAAAAAATTAAAGCAAAGTGGAGATAAAAAGGGCCACTTGTTTAAAAACTGTCTAGGTCAAAAAAACTCACTTTGTCCCCATATTTAACCCAATCAGAGGGCCCCTTTTTTTTTAGTTTTTTGGAAAAAAATTAAAAGGGGGTCCCTTGTTTGGGTTTGCTTTGAGCAAAAAAAAGTGGGGTTTTAGACCTGGACATTTTTTCAAAAGGGGCCCCCCGGAAAGGGCAAAAATTTCCCTTTTTTTTCTGCGATTTTAATTTTTTTTTAAATTTATTAATGGAACACATTTTGATGTGACCGGGGAAAATGCAAAATTAAATTATTTGAACCCCCAGGTTCTGCCTTTTTTAAAAAGATACCCCCAATATGTGGCCCTAGTGCATGTTTTTCCCTAAAAACCAAACAAGCCTCAAAAGTAAGGAAGCGGGGTACTGGATTTTGGGGGGTCTTATTTTAATTTGATTTTATTTAGGTGCCATTTCAGGTTTTGGGGGCACCCGAAGGTGTTTAAAATTTTAAAAAAAACCCCACAAAAAAGACCCCATATTGGAGACCCCCCCCCCCCCTAAGGAATATAGTCACCCGGTTTAGGGGTTTTAAAATTTCAAACCCCACAGGTGTTTCCCCACTTTTTTTTAGAATTAGGAAATTTTTTTTTTTTTTTTTTTTTTTAACAATTTTGAAATTTTTTTGTTTAAAAATTTTTTCTTTTTTTAAAGGGAAAACCGGGAAAAAAAAAACCCCCTGATTTTTTTTCACAATTTCCCCAAGTTCGGAAATTTTCCCCCTTCTTTTGGGGTTTTAAAACCTTGCTTTTTGGGGGCCTGGCAGGGCGTACAAGGGAGGGGGGTCCCTTTTGGTTTTGGCGAAGATTTTTTGGTGGGGTGCCATGTGCATTTGAAAACCCCCCAAAGTACCAAAACCCAGGGGGGAAATCTTTCCCAAAAGTGCCCCTTTTTGGAATTTAAACACCCCTCGGGATTTCATATTTGGGGTGTTTTTTTCATTTTGGGACGCAGGGGGTTAAAATATTTTTTTTTTTGCATTGGGAAATGAAAAGGGGGAGGAAAAAAATGCATTTCCCCCTTTGGTTTTTTGGGTTCAATTTTACTGTGTTTGCCATGCAGTTTTTAAAATTTTCATCATAACTTTACATGCCCGGTTTAAAAATTACAATGATGCAAATTTTTTATTTTTTTTTAAGTTTTTTTTACTTTTACAAAAATAGAAATGCATTTATAAAAAAATGCACTTTTGTCCCCTTTTATTTAAGGGGCCAAAACTTTTTTTTTTTTTTTGCAGTTTTTGGAGCTGTGTAGGGGTTTGGTTTTTTCCCTGGATGATTTTGGCCCTTTGTTTTTTAGTACCATTAGGGGGGTTCTATGTTTTGATAACTTTTTTTTAAAGGGTTTTTTGTGAGGTTTTTGAAAAAAATTTCCGCAATTTGGTAGTGTTTTTTTTTTTTTTAAAGAGTCCTGTGGGGTTATAAATAAACATGCAAATTTTTTACTCGCAGGTCAATTCGTTTTACCCCAAACCCCCAATTTGAATTTTTTTTTGGGTTTTTTACGGGCTTTTAACATTTAAAAACATTTTATTCAAACGGGAAAAAACACATTTTTGATCATTGTTCTGTCTTTTACACTGGCCCTGTGGGGTTATTTCCGACTTCCAGCTAAACTTTCTCCTTTTTTCCCAAATTTAAACCCAAATTTGTTCGGGTTTTTAACTCTTTTTTTTTGTTAACAGTTTGAACGGGGAGTGAAAGGGTTTAAGGCTTTGGGGGTTGTTAGGGAGAATTTTTGGGGTTTAAAACTAAAAAACAATGCAAAAAAAACCCCAGATGTCAGTGTTCAGCATGTCAACAAGAAAATGAAATTTTTTTTTTTACACTCTTAGTACGGGGAGCCATGGCAAAAAAACAGGTTCCCTAAAATTTTGAGCAATGGGGATAGACAAAACATGAGGTACCGGATAAAAAACGCATTCAAACCCTTTTTAAAAAGTTTTTAAAATTTACACAAAAACAACAGCTTTTCTGTTTCAAACTCTTACCAGTATGCAAAGTCGGAAAAAAGGAAAAGGATAATGGGTTTTTTGGTTGATTGGTGAAACAGGAGTGAAGTAAAAGTGGCTGACTCTGTCCGTTTCTGCTTGAAATCCCCCTTCTTCTTCCCGCATGCATTTCCCCCTGTGACATCATTCCCCCAGAATTCTTGCAGTTTTAAAGGGGGATCTGTAAACTTATATAAAGAAATGTAAAAAATTTTTTGGCCGCAGATGGAATTATTACAACAAGTATTGCTTTATGTGGTATTGGCAAAAAATTTCCCTTTAAAACCCTGCTAGACGAAAACACCCCCGCCTGACATCAACTGAGGTCCCCCCTAGGCTTTTGGGGAGGGGGGGGAAAAACAAAAAGGTTTTTCGACTGGCCTTGAAAAATTAGTTTGCTCTCCCCAAAATTTTCCACTTTGGCCCTTTTTTGAAGAGGGGCCCCTCAATTCTGTGAGCCCATCTTGGTCGAAAAATTGGGGGTGAGCTTTCTCAAAGTACTGTCTTTAAAAACCCAGGTTCCCCTTTGTTCGGTTGCCCTATTTTCTTTAGCTTTAAAAATTCACTTTGGGTATGATGTGAAATTCAAGTTCTTGGATTTTCTGGGTTGGGGGACGGTAAAAAACATTTTTTTGCGTGATGCCAACCCTTGCGGGATTCTTTTTCCCCTCGGGTTAATGTCGACTTTTTAAGTTGAGCTATGTGGGGTTTAAACATGCGTTTGCACGGAAAAAGGGCGACTTCCGGTTTGGGAAAAACCTGCTGAATAGAGGGGGGATTGGGAGGCCCAGTGTTCAGATGTCCCTGTACTTTTAAAAACAGTTACTTGAGGGTGGGTTCTTTTTCTTTCATCTGGCTATATCGTTCAAACGGGGTCGGGTTCGATAGTGCAAGGACTTTTTGAACGGTTCGGGGAAATGCGGGACCCGAAAACCTGAGTGTTTTTTAGGGGGTTCGGTTGAAACGGGTTTCGGGTTTGCGTGGCCCGCTGGATAATGATGCGGGGTTTTCAGGGTTGCCACTGTTTGGGAAAAGTGGATCCCCTGATCCTCGAAACTCTGTTGGGGAACTTAGAATAAAAGCGTTTTGTTTCGTTACAGATGTACCCTAGGACCCCTTGCTTTTCTGTGTAGAACTCAATTTTCCTTGATTTCCAGGTTAAAGCCCTGTTGTTTTGAGTTCTCCCAAAACCCCATGCAAGACAGCAGCAAGAGTTTTCCCCTTTGGGAATTTGTGGGTTAAAAACCTAAAGTGGGGCCAATTTTGTGGCTCTTTAACAAATCCTTTTATGACATTGGTTTTTGAATCTATTTTTTTAATATCCCAAATGCTGCAATCGATTTGACTGGGCATCAAGAAGATAAAAAGTCTTTTTTTTTTTGAATTCTGTAGATGGCCGGAAGAAAAAGGTCGTGTCCATGAAAGGCGGGGACAAAGCTTAAAAAGGTTTCTTCCCAACTTGCCCAAAAGGGCCCTCTTTTGTAGTGGGGAGGGGGTTTCGTCCCGGGCAGCTTTTGTCTTTTGGTGAAGTCTTTTAAAACATCCAATTTCCCTTTGGGGTAGTGCCCGGAGCTATAAAACCCAGAGGTTCTTTTTAAACGGGTTTTTGGAAAGGACGGGGGACACCGCTGCGTGTAAAGGGGCTTTTCTTCCATGTTGACCTTGGAAGGTGAAGTCTCCCTTTAGCCCCAGAGCAACCCAAGGCCCCTTTGAATAGGAAGGGGTCACACCCTTTGTTTTAAAGTTATTGGGTTGCTAAAAGTGGCCCCTTGGGAGGGGGAAAAAGGCCTCCAAAAATTCCCCTTTGGCTGTGGAAGCAATTTGTGAAACCCCTCTTTTTTGGTTAGACAACCCATTTTTTGACCCCTTTTTGAGAAGATAAATTTGCTCCCCCTCTTTAGTGGGTGTGGATCTCAAGCAGTCTTTCAACTTTAAAAAAGTCCTTTTCCACGAAGGATTTTTCTACCCCCCCCCATCCCCCCCCTTTTTTTTTTTTTTTTTTTTGCTTCCCCTTTGGTGAAGTCTGAGCCCATAGTTTGGGATCTGGGGAAGGACTGGTTTCCAAAGATTTGCACTTTTAAACGGTTTCTTATGATGTTTTACAGGGGTTGTTGCCCCCGGGTCCCAGAAAAACCCTCAAGAATTTTTTCTGGGTTCTTCTTTGGGGGAAAAAGCGGTGGAACATCTGTTGTTTATCAGCCAAAAATGCCACGATCTCTGGGGAAAAACGTAGAAACCCTTTTTCTAAAAGTTGTTTTTGGGGTCGGGCCTGACAGTTAGGACATCTTTTGAGTGGGGACCCCCTTAAAAACCTTGCACTTGGGGTAAATATCTCTTATTTTGGACCTGGTTTCTTTGGTTTGTTATGGGCCAAAGGGGGGTTTAAGGGGGTCCCAAAATCTTCGGGAGTTTGAAGCGCTGGTGAAACTCTCAAATGATGGTTCTGGAATTTCTTCTTCAGGGAAGGCGGAAGTATTGTCTTGTCTTTTTTAGGCCCTTTTCTAGAGTTTCGGTCTGGAGGAAAAAATGACCTTTAAACACTTTTCTGTTGTTGGGTAAGGTGGGGTTTCTCGGGGGGTTTTTTTTGGCCCAAAGGTTGCAATCAAACTTTTTGCCCCTTACCCTTTTTACTATTTCTCGATCCCCTTTTGGGCCCAAAGAACAGCCTGTCTTCTATGGCCCATCGTACCCTGTTGTTTACTTGTTCTGGGGGAAAACTTTTGCCCCCTTGTGGTTTTTTGTCCCCGTCACAAGCGTGGCTTCAAAATGAAGGGTCTGTGCCCGGGCAAGGAAAGGGAAATTCCCCGGTGTGGGGAACCCTCCTTTCCCAAAGGAAAACTACTTTGAAAAGGGTTTTGGAAAAGGGAAAAAGGAAGTCCTTTTCCCAAGGGTGTTTGTGAGCTTACTTTTGATGGGGGTGGGGCCTTGGTGTGCCCCTTCCTAGCAGCATCTCAAATTGTTGCCCTTTTTCCCTAGGTCTAGTTCGGGGGCGTATGGGCATTTGAGGCCCTTTTAATTTCCGGTTCTTCCCCTTATGGACTCGTATTTTAAAACCCTTTTCCCAAGGGTAATAAAATGGGGTCCCTCGGGGTTAGTCGGGGTATGAGGTGAGTTTAAAACGTTTCCCAAATGGGGGTAAAAATTCCCATTTTTCACCGGGGTGTAGGTTTTCCCCTGACCTGGGGTCGGGAATCTGATTGAAACCCCGTAGGGTTTGGGGCCCAAAAGGAAAAAAAGGGTTTTGGCCATCCTTGGCCCTTTCCTTTTTTCCGGTTGTTTTTCCCCCCCGCCGTCTCGAAAATCCCGCCATGCCCTTTTGGGAGTAGGGAGAGCGGGGCCCTTTTTGATCCCCAAAGGTGTCAAAGAAGGTGGATTAGTTTAGAACCTGTTGCTCTGATCGTCTAAGATTGCTTATATTTTGATTGCCTTTTCTCTTTGGCCTGCTGCGAAAGCCCCTTGACGGGGCGGAAAAAAGTTTTTTAAACCCAGGCCCTTTCCTTTTTACAGTCCCTTGCCTATCCCCGTACACTGAGGGGGGTGAAAACCTGGGTTTTCTTCGTCGGTTTTTTCTGTCGCTTTTAAAAACACTCTTAAAACCCTGTGTTGGAAACCTTTTTGGGGGGTTTCCAGGGTGTAGAGCTGTGTTGTGTTCTGTGCTGCCACACTTTTTTGCTTTTAAAAAACGGGGCCTTTGCGTTCCTGGCAAAAAGGGCCCGTTTTTGTTGTGCAGCCCTGACGAAGATTTTTGTTTCCTTGAAAAAAATCTTGCGCCCTCTAAAGGCTTCCCCCTAAAGGGACTCTCCCATTTTATTTAAGGGGATGGGTTTTTGGGGGTAGGGGACAATGCTTTGTAAAGGGTCCATGGCCCTTTTTACCCTTTTGGGGGGGGGAATTAGGGGCCCTTGTAAGGAAAACCTGGGGAAAAGTAAAATTGGGTTTTTGTGGACTGCCACTGTGGTTTTTTTGAGGGGTTTTACATCAGGGGCAGTGTTTTCATGACATAGTTTAAAAACAAAAATGGGATCTTTTGAATTTTTTGCCTTTTTTCAGTTACAAAATTTTACCCAAAAACTTTGAAAGGAGGAAATGGTACATTAAAAGGGCTGTTTATAACCCAGAAACCCCTGCCAAAACCATTTCTCCTGGCCCAAATTTTAAAGGAAATTTTGTAAAAATTGGATTTAAAAACCCCCGGCGGGGTTAAGGGAAAGCTAACCCTGGGAGATCAAACCCTTCCCGCCCTGAAAAAACCCCGTACCTCCCTTTTCAAGCAATCAGCTCCTGAGCTTCTGGTTTGCCCCCTTTTTTGCTACTCTGGGAAAATTTTTTGGGGTCTCTTTATAAAGCATTTCTACCCCTTCTATGGGCCCATAGATTTATCAAAATCCCCTCCCCCCCAATTCCTTTAAACCTTTTGATAGGGTAGTTTTTGTTAATGCCTCTGGTCTTTTAGGGGTTCAGCAAGGGCTCGTTTCCCCAAACCCCTTTTTCAGGAGGTTTTTAATTCCTCGCTACAGGAAAAGGGCTAAACCTTTTGGCCCTTTTGAAAGGAGGTTTTCGCCCTTTCTCCCGGGAACTCCCGGATGATCATTGAACTTTAAAAGGCCTTTTTAACCCGCTCCCGTTTCGCAAGGGGAAATTTTGCAAAGTTTAGGGGCCCCGGTTAGTGTCTATTTTCAAACTGGGGTGCCCTTGTCTGGGTTTTGTGTAAGGTGTTTCATAAAACATTTTTAGGGGCCTTTTGGGTTGGGTTAGTCTGAATTTTAAAACGTTCTGAAGCAAAGGGGTTGGGCCCTTTTTTTGGGAAGCGAAATTTATCTTTTGTTCGCAGAATGGGAGTTTTAGTTGTTTGGCGCTTTGTGGGAAACCCTTCCCGCTTGAGGTTTCTGTGGGGTTTCCCGGTTTGGTCTTTGGTTTAAAATTTTTTTTTTAGGCTGGGTTAAAGAAAATTGATGATGGTTGTATCTGGTTTTGGAATGCTAGTGGACGTATTCTGGGGAGGGGCTGTGCTTGTGTCCTGAAGCTCTTGGTCTGGCCCAGTACGTGCTGCGTTTTCTAAAATGCGGGGGTTTCCCCAGCCCCTTTCCCGGAAAAATGTGTTTGGCCAAATTTCGGGGGTGCTGTTTTTTTTTTCTGCCCGGGAAAAATCCCCTTTTCCCGAGACGCTTTAGCATGCTCTTGTTGCTTTTAAAGGTTTTTTTTTGGGTGAAAGGATGATTTTACTTTTGCGGGGGTTCGGCTTCAGAAAGGGGCGGGGAGAAACCATTTCCTTTTATTGAAAGTTTGCTAGGCGGGGTTGCATAGGGGCCTTTTTCTTGAGTGAAAATGCTTGGCTAGAGACATTGTGTGTTTGGGGTTTCGGACTGCAAAATGGATAGGAGGGGATTTTCAGGTGTCTGGATTTCGCTGTAAGTGTGGTGGATGCTCACTCGTCCTTGCGACTTTTTTTTGGGAGCCGCTGAAATTTGTCTTTCGTTTTTGGGGTATGTGAGGGGTGGCGGTCCGTTTAAATCTGACCACTATTTGCTTGTTTTACTAGCAGCTGTTTTTTTGTTTGTCTTTTTTACACGTTGGGCACTGTGTGTTTTTCCCACATCCAGCTAAACCTTTTTCCCCATGTTTCCCCAAAAAATCCAAAAATTTGTTCTGAACCTTTTTAACCTTTTTTTAAATTTTAAAAGTTGAAGTGAGTGAATGGAAAAGGGATGAGGTTTTAGGGGAGAAAATTTTGCGGTAAAAATACAAACAATTTCGAAAAAACAGATGCATTTATTTAGATGACAACCCTTTTAATGGAAATTTTTAGTACACTTTAGTACAGGAGCACCCTGGCAAGAAAAAAGGGTGCCTTTAAAAAATGTGAGCACATGGATAGACAATACATGAGGTACCCCGGGTAATAAAATGCCCTTCTCCCATTAAAAAGTTTTTTTTTAATACACCCAACATCACAAAATACTGATCAAATTTACCAAGGGTAAAGCTAAGTCGGAGGGGAAAAGGATAAAGGGTGTGTGCCCCAGGAGAGAAATGAAGTGTGATTTTTCTGTCCAGATTCTGCTTGAAATTTGGCCCCTTTTTCTTCCCGCATGCTTTTTTCCCCGGACCCTATTTTTCCAGAATTTTCTGCAGTCTTAAAATGGAACTGTAACACTTTTATAAAGCATGTAAAACTTTTTGGGCCCGAGATTTGGGACTTTTTACAAAAAAAGTATTGCATACGTGGCTATTTGGCAATTTTTCTTTCAACCCTGCCCAACAAAACAATCTCCTAGCCCGAGAGCCCTAATTTTTTTTTTTTTTCTGTGACGGGAAAATGTGTAGCAGCAGTTTTTTGCGGGGGGTTATTTGACGTTTTTTTTTGATTCAATTTTTGGGGGGGAACAAGGTTTTTTTATCGGTTTTTTAAATTTTTTTTTTGGAAGGGGCCCGGGGAAAAAAATTTTGCAAAAACCATTTTTTTTTTAAAAGCACTCACCGTGCAGTTAAAAAAGGGGTTTCAAGTTAGTTTTTTTGTGGGTCGATTTCAATTATGGCCCAAATTTTGTTATGGGCAATTTAATTTTGTTTTTTTTTTTTTGTTGACTGTAAAACAAAAAGTGTTTTTATTGTGTAAAACAGTATTTATGCATCACTATCTTCTGATAGCCATAACTTTTTTCTTTGTGAGACGAACTGAAGTTTTAACACTTGGTCGTTTATATGAGTTTTTGATCGCTTTTTATTCTTTTTTATGTGCTGCGGGATGAACAAAAATTGCAATTCTGTGATTGTATTTTTTGGTTTTATGGTGTTCACGGTGCAGGTTAATTAACATGACAGATTTATATGGTAGGTCGCACGCAGCAATACCAAATATGTGTACTCTATTTTTTTATCTTTTTTGGGGCGCTTGGTGTTTGTAAGGGGAAAAGGGAAGTTTACGTGTTTTTGTTTTATTTTTCGTGGTTGTGTTTAACTGTTTTTTTCCTTTTTACTTTTTCACTTTTTTTTTTTTACTTTTCCCCATAAGGAAAATCACTTTTATAATAGAAATCAATACACAGGTGACATCATAGACAGCCTGAAAGGTATTTTATACCTTCCGGGCTGTCTATTAGGAGACAGCAGTCGCACGATCGTGCAGCTGGTGCAGTGACAGAGACGCAGTTATCGTGATCGCATTAACCCCTCAAACGACCTGGACTTATGCATACGTCCAAGGTCATTAAGGGGTTAAACTTTAAAACAACATTCGAAAAAGCTTTTTCCTATTTATCATACCAAAAAATTTACATAATTGGTATCGCTACATCTATAATGATCTGACTAAGTATAATATATTATTTATTGTGCATGGGATCACAAGGCCAGAATTGAGGGGTTTTTTTTAATCGTCTTGCCTTATAATAAGCCAATCATACAGCTCCAATAATGAAAAAATAAAAGTTAGTGGTCTAAGAAAAGGGCAATGCACAGAAAATTAAAAAAATATATAGATGAAAAAACAAATACTGTAAGCCAGTCATTAAGGGATCAATGGTGGGACAACCCCTTTAGCCACTTGTCAACCGCCCATAGACTATAAACATATGGAATGGTGGCAAATGATTTAATGAGCGCCATGTAGGCAGCTTAGCAGTAAGCCTTCAGGCCTCCTTGGTAGTGTTGAGCGATTGCGTTGGCTATCGAGATCGATCGATAGTCGATAGTCGGCCGCTATCGATAAGGTTTTTCGATAGTGAGCGTCGATTATGAGCAAATGACCATTAAAAGTCTATGGGAGAGCAACAACACCTTCATTATTACACCCAAACAAGGCTGGAGAAGCTGAAATTAACATCCACAACAGTCAAATGGATACGTGCTACATCTTAGGCAACACACTTAGGTTATAAAAGTCACAGAAAAAAGTCACAGACCATTCACTATCCTGTCTTGTACCACAGCCTGACCTTAAAACTGCATCACCCACAAATTGAAAAGTGCCAGAAGGCAGTATGATTTGAACCATCAGGGTTACTTAAAACTGGACATTGACTATCCCTGTCCTGGACCACAGCATGACCCCAAACCTGCATGACCCCCCATTTAAAAAAGTGCGGAAAAAGAGTCTTTCAACCACCATTTTAGTTTAAATGGACATTGACTATACCTGTCCTGGGCCACAGCATGACCCAGGGCCGGAGTTACAGTGGGTGCGGTGAGAGCCCAGGCTGGCGTCCGCCCATCTATTAACACGCAGGTTAAAATGCCCTGATGACGCAGAAAACTAAAACTGTCGTGCTAAGCAGAGTGCGGAAGCGGAAGTGTGAGAACTCCAGCCTTCCTCAGTACACAGTAAAATACCGGGGTAGCGCTTTCCCTCCGTATGAGTGTGGCCCAATTGAGCTTAAACTTGGAAAATACTGGTGGTTAACGCTCCTGTTCCCACCCAGGTTGCCCTTTATCTTGGCATTCTTTTTCTCATTTACTCAACGTGCTGGAGGAAATGGTCTCTGTACTTTGTTCTCTGTCCGTGCTCCATACTCCATGTCCTCTGAATAACCTACATTGGTCAAGTTTTCCTGTCCCTCCCCTTGTAAAATTCAAGGAATTTTTTTAACAGCTATTTTGTACATGCAAGTTTTTTAGTACTTTAATTTAGAAAACACATTTTTAAAATAGGATGGAACCCACCATGTCTTTGTTTCTCTTTTGTTCATTGTATTAAATGGGTTGTCTCAATACAGGGATTGATAGCTATGTTAAAGATCTTTCAAAAACAAGTCATTTTGCAATATGTGTCCATTAACAGTGGGCCTACCTATTCCTGTTTCTGACAGCACCATCACCCTTTAGCCACTCTTGATAATTGTGAAGAACAAATGTCTGTAGAAACAACATTTTTTAGAATAGGACCTGTAGTATAGCTGCATGTCACAGCAAAATGCCCCCAAAAATTCAAAGCATGACCCTTGAGCCACTTTGGACAATTGGGAAAAACAAATTACTTTTAGAAACAACCCTTTTTTAGAATAGGACCTGTAGTATAGCTGCATGTCACAGCAAAAAAGCCCCAAAAATTCAAAGCATGACCCATGAGCCACTTTTGACCAATTGTGAAGTACAATTGTCTATTAGAAACAACATTTTTTCTAATAGGACCTGTAGTATTGCTGCATTTCAAAGAAAAATGCCGCCAAAAATTCAAAGCATGACCCTTGAGCCACTATGGTCAATTGTGAAGAACAAAGGTCTGTTAGAAACAACATTTTTTTATAATAGGACCTGTTAGTATTGCTGCATTTCAAAGCAGCATGACCAAAAAATTATAAAAAAAGACTTCTCACCACTGTTAAAAATGTGAGAGGGAGAAATGCCACTTAGAAGCCACTTTTTTGTTACAAAGGACCATGATTATTGCTGTATCTCACAGCTACATGACCCCAAAAAATTATAAATATGACTTCTCAGCCACTATTAAAATGGGGAGGGAGAAATGCCACTTAGAAGCCCCATTTCTGTTCCAAAGGACCATAATTATAGCTGTATCTCACAGCAACATGACCTCAAAACTATTGACAATGCGAAAAAAACTTCTTAAGATAAAGTGAGTAAATGGAATACGGTGTTGTCATGAAACCTTGCTGTCTTTACAGTCTCCTCACAGCAAAACCAGCAAAATGAACTGTTTGGGAAAAGAGAAAAAAAATTGCAGTAAGAAATGATCATTTTAAAAAAAAGTTTTCAAGAGGACCATTTCTGTTTGAAAAGGAATGTGAATTAGAAACCCGGGAAAATAATCGGTGACCCCGGCAATTGGGCCACAACATCATCAGAGATCCATGCCTGATTCATCTTGATGAAAGTCAAACATCCACATTATCTGTGGAAAGCCGGATGCGTTTGTCTGTTTAAAGACTCCTTCAGCTGTGCTGAAGGTCCGCGCTCAGATATGACGCTGGCTGCTGGGGAGGACAACACCTCTATGGCGTGATGAGCCAGCTTCGGGCCATTTGTTCCATTTTGGATACCCAGAAGTCTATTGGGTCCGGAACACATGCAAAAACACGGGGTTGAGACCAGATAGTCGTGCACCATGATCTTAAGCTGATCTCTGTGTGTTGGATGTGTGCCCTGCATTGAATGCGTTGGTGAGGTGGTAAACAAAGATTGCCAGAGGTCACCCACTAGGCTTCTGCCACCTTGCCTGCTGCTGCCGCTACGCCTACTTGGCACCTACTGCTGTCACAGTCGGGTGATGTTGTTCCACCGTGACATTTGGGGAACGTGAAGCAGACGCAAAAGATGTCTCCAGTTGATCAATCGCAAGGTCTCCAATTCCTGCTTTACTCTCTATTTGGGTGGGTGGAAGAAAAATGCTGAATTTTGTTTTGTACCGGGGATCCAGGAGGGTGGCCACCCAGTAACGTTGTTCATTTTGATGGCCTTAAGCGAGGATCATGTTGGAGGAAATGGAGCATCCAAGCCCCTCATGTGAGAGATGGAGCCTTGATTTCCAAGCCTCTGGGTCAAGGGGCACTAGCAAATGATCTTCCTCATCTTCCTCCTCCGCCTAAATTCGCGCCAACCTCTTTCCAAGGCAGGGACGTCGGCCCCATCGGTGTCTAGGAATACCTCCTCCTCCTCCTCCGCTGCCTCCGGCACAGCTTCAACACAGCCCTGACTTGCCTGAGATGAAGCACCCTGAGAGCTGATGCGCCACCTTGCACTAGCTCTGGACCCCGAACCACTGCCTAATGAAGACCGATGAAATTGTGAAAATGTCAGGCCTTGGGGATTTGACGGAGAGAAAGGCTCCGTGCCCCGTTCCTCCCCCCGTCGCTGGCGGGACCTGTTGTTTCAGAGTGTCCAACGATCGTTCCAAACTAAAAATCACCACAATGCTCATGCTGACAAGGGCATTGTCCGCACTGACCATTTTGGTGGCTTCTTCAAAACTGGCAAGGATGGTGCAGAGCCTTTCACCTGCCTCCACTCTCGGTGGTTCAACACCCCGAGGTCCGTACCGCTGCTTGTCAGGCCATGTGTCACTTCGTACTGCGTATTGGCATTGCCTGCTGCCAAAATCACGGGAGCATTTTGAGGGTGGAATTCCAGCGTGTTGCCACGTCAACAATGAGACGGTTGACGGGGAGGCCGAGCTGACGCTGCAACGCAGCCAGGCGGGATGAAGCAAGGTGCGAACGGTGGAAGTGTGAACTCAGACCTCGAGCCTTCTTCAGCAGGCAGTCCAGACCCGGGTAGCTCTTTAGAAATTTCTGGACGACAAGGTTCATGGTCCTGGACCTTTTTGACGGCGATAAGCGAGGAGCGCGGTTTTCGCTGACCGTGGCTGGGGGAAAATCATATCAGCGGACTTCTGCGACCGCCCTCTCCCTTTTTGTGGCGGACCCGTATTGACACTACCCCCATCGTCTTCCTCCTCGTCCACTGATGAAGCGCTCGCAAGCAAATTCTGCGGAAAAAAAAACAGGATGGATCCGCAATGTCGTCATCATCATCATCATCAACACAGGTATTTGGTCGTCCTTTGACTTTCTGCATCCAGAAGCTGCGGGCTAAAAGCAAGGGGCACTGCAAGGCGTTGCCGACCGCCCGGGATTTTTGCCGATTGACCGGCTTCCTTCACCTCCTCTGATGGCATCAGTAACTGGGCGTCAGAGCAGACTAAATCATCCTCTTGATCTTTTAACATGCCTTCTGACCCCAACTGCATTTTGTCATCAAAGAGGTCTTCAGACAATGGATTATCCACAGTGGTGGGTACACGAGTTGACATTTGGGCTGCTTCATTTTTGGGGGGATGCTGATGATGATGATGACGACATTTGTGGCCGTGACCGCGAGGACGAGGAGGTAAGACTGCTAGATGCAGGTTGCATTAACCACTGAAGGACAGATTGGCGACGATGTTCGGGTTTCTTAGATTCACAGGCCCTGACCCAACGATGACAGGCCTGACGGGCCTGCAACTGACGATCCGCTGGCATGCGTGTTGTCGCCAGCACTGGAAGGAGCACCTTCTCTCTACCTCTACCTCCATGTCCTAAACCCCCCCCTTTTTGCTCCTTACCACCTGCATTCGCTCCATGTTTAAAATATAAATATTTGAGAAGTATGGAATAGTTTTGGAAAGTCTAATTATTAAAAGACGGCAAATCACAGCTATTCTCAAATCCCCTAATCAAAACAAAGTTGCTGGATTCAAATTTAACTGCAAGGTGTCTATCAACAAATCTTGACTGGGCAAAAGTCCAAAAAACACGTATCTTTTATGTTTTGATATAATAAACGGTATTTTTTGCACCTTCAATTCACCTGTGGTGAATATAGAATTTGCTGTTTGAGATTTTCGTAGAGCTGCGTCAATGAACAATGCTGGGTGGGAAAAGTCAAAAAACACGTAACTGTTTTTGTTTTGATATAATAAACGGTATTTTTTGTACCTTTCAATTCACCTGTGGTGAATATAGAATTGCTGTTTTAAGATTTACGTAGATGCTGCGTCAATGAACAATGCTGGTGCGCAAAAGTCAAAAAACACGTTAACTGTTATGTTTTGGTATAATAAAAAGGTATTTTTTGCCACCTTTCAATTTACCTGTGGTGAATATAGAATTGCTGTTTTAAGATTTACGTAGATGCGCGTCAATAACAATTCTGGGTGCGCAAAAGTCAAAAAACACGTAACTCTTATGTTTTGGTATAATAAACGATATTTTTTGCACCTTTCAATTCACCTGTGGTGAATATAAAAATTGCGTTTTAAAAATTTACGTAGAGCTGCGTCAAATGAACAATGCTGGTGCGCAAAAGTCAAAAAAACACGTAACTGTGATGTTTTCGTACGATACACGGTATTTTTGGCAAAAAAACAACCTGTGCTGACTACAAGATTGCTGGATTGTTTAATTTAACTGCAAGGTGGATATATCAAAAAGTCCCCAGGTTTTAATGGGTAAAATTGAAAATGAACACCTATCTGAAATGTATACTGATAATAAAAGTGGTAGTTTGCAGCTTACAAAGAGACCTGCAGTTACTAGAAAAGATGTGTAAACCAATATAAGTTCAATATAAGTTTAGGCGCCCAAAATTCAGGAAATATTTCAATAGCAAACTTTAATAATAAAGATATTCCACTACAATGTCTACACTAAGTCTTGGTGAACTTTATCCATGTTCTTTATAGATAGAGCTTGTCTGTGTTCGCCCGCGCCCCCCCCCTCCCCCGCTCCCACCGCCGTGAATTTACAGCGGGAGATGCTGCTTTAAAATTCTCTAGCTAACTACATAAAATCTTCAAATCTCTAATCTAACTAAATTGGAAGGATCACAGCTAATAGTAGAGGTTTCTCTGTGCAGAAATAGACTAATTTCGCTGAGCTGTTTGGCCACAGGCAGAGCGCAGGTCCTATCCCTATGAGACGCTGAGAGACACTGAGGCTGAAACAGGAAACGCTGTTCTATGTAAAACGAGGTCATGTGATTTTTCCAGCCAATCGCAACCATACACATCCCAGTCATGACGTCGCACACACATCTCACCCTGCTCTATTCTGTAATCTGATTTGCTGGCCGCCAAAATTACAGGAAGCGCCGAAAAAGGCGCGATCTTAATAGATGATGCACAGATTTTAACCTTAATTATCGCATGATCTGGAAATTTCGATCACCATAAAAACCTTGCCGATAAAAATCGCTCAACACTACTCCTTGGTGATCATGTGATGTGCTGCTGAGTCTTATATGGGATATATCACCAATATTTTATTTTATTAAAAAACAGACATTGATACATATTCTTTTATTCTTAGCTGTTTTTATTTTCTGATTGTGATTTTTTTAACTCTGTTTTTTGTATATAAAGATCTCTCTGATATTGCTTTTAACAGCCTTTAGAGATATGCCTTATACATGGACAATAGTAACCTGTGAACAGATGACTCAATAACTTCCATGGGAGAGTTTTCTAGGCATCTGTAACGTGAAGAAGTTAGGCCCCGTTCATACGATGGGTTTGGCCGCGAGTTCGGCCGCGGCCAAATCTCGTCCGACCCTCAGAAAAAAAAAATCTGCCGACGCGGGTTTGCGGCGCTGGGCGTGGTCTCGGCGCGGGTGGGGTGTGGCTTGGGGCACGGCTTGCGGAGAGGGTTTGCCCCCATGCAAATTAATAGGCAGACGGCAAACTGTGCCGCGAGCCGCGGCCCAGCCGCGCACCACCCGTGGCGACGCCCGCGGCCGCCGCGCTGAGAACTCCCTGTCAAGAACCCGCGGCGTTTGTTTATTAACGTGGTTTCCCATAGGAAACCATGTTAATAAAATAGGCGTTATTTGGCCGCGGTTTTGGCCGCGGAAAGCAGGTCGGAACCCGCGGACAAAACCGCGCCCAAAGCCGCCGTGTGAACATGCCCTTAGTGTGCAGAGAGGGTGAGAGGATCAGCTGTGATTATCTCCTATTGTGACTGGTGCATCCTGTGTTATCTGCACATCTGTGTCACATTCAGTACTTTGAATCCATTGAAAATCTGACGGTACCCTGTGCTGCAGTCTACACAACACAGATGTTTTATCGTCCATTTAAAAATCCGGTGGAATATGCAAAATGTTGTATATTCCGTGAGATTGCCGTCGGATTCCCATACTTTCATTTTTACAGATCGACAGCAAATCTGAAAGCGACCCAGCTTTTGCGTAAATCCCCATTAAAAACCGCAGTCCAGCAAATGTCAAAATACCGTCGGATTTTGGATGATATTTAGATGAGTGCCCTCTTAGTCATATACAGGAATCAAATAAAAAAACTACAATTAGAAACTTAACACAGCTAAGATGAAAAGTTTATGTATAAGTATCTAATTTTTAATTAGTAAAAAAAATATTGGTTAAAGAATATCCTTAATACTCTTTGGCTACACTATAAACCATGTTGATTACTTGAATCAGTTGTAAGATAATACCATTAGTACAGCCAAGCAGCTGTTTCTTTTTTACATTTCTTATAACAGTTTCTTTTATTTGGTTCTTATTTCTTTTCTGGCTCAATAACAGACTATTTGTTTTTCCTACAGGGCTGTGGGGGGTTGTTAACAATGCTGGTATATCCATGTGGGGAATGACTGAATGGCTAACAATTGATAAATTCCAAAAAGTTCTTGATGTCAACCTGCTGGGAGGCATTAGGACAACGCTTGCTTTTGTTCCACTCATCAGGAAAAACAAAGGTGAGATCTGTACTAAAAAAAATTGTAATAAACAGTAATTTACATGTATTTTTATACCTAATGCAAGCTCCGATCTTGATAACAACTACGTGGTCTGAGCATGGGGCCATTACTGACCTGCCAGGAAAATGCAGTATACTGGTAAAGTAGGGGTGGTGTCAGGATTGGACTAGCCCTCCAAACTATTGGAGGATCTTCCTGAGGGTCTTGGCTCTGTCACAAATAATGTATTCAGGGCCACCTTTTGTGGCTGTACAGGATTGTACTCCTCCTTTTTATTCCTCCAAACACGGCGAATGGAGTTGATACCAAAAAGTTATATTTTTGTCCCATCTGACCACATGATTTTCTCCCATGCCTACTATGGATCATACAGATGGTCATTGGAACTTCAAACGGGCCTGGACATGTGCTGGTGTGAGCATGGGGACCGTGTGTGCCCTGCAGGGTTTTAATCCATGATGCTGTAGTGTGTTACTAACGGTAATCTTTGAGACTGTTGTCTCAGCTCTATTCAGCTTATTGAACAGGGTTCTCCTGTGTAATTCTGAGCTGATACCTGACCTTTCTCAGAATCATCCATACCCCACGAGGCAAGATTGGCAATCATCTTCTGTTTCTTCCATTTTCTAATATTTGAACCAGTTGTTGCCTTCTCACCAAGCTGCTTGCCTATTGTCCTGTAGCCCATTCCAGCCTCGTGCAGGTCTAGAATTTTGTCCCTGGTGTCCTTAGACAGCTCTTTGGTCTTGGCCATAGTGGAAAGGTTGGAGTGTAGTAACAGGTGTCTTTTTTATAAAGGTAATGAGTTCAAACAAGTGCAATTAATACAGGTAATGAGCGCAGAGTATAAGGGCTTCTTAAAGAAAAACTAACAGGTCTGTGAAAGCCAGAATTCTTGATGGTTGGTAGGTGATCAAATACCTATTTCATGCCATAAAATTCAAATTAATTATTTAAAAATCATACAATGTGATTTTCTGGATTTTTTTTTAATTCTGTCTCTCAACGTACTTAAATACTACAATAAAAATTACAGACCTCTCCATTCTTTGTAAATGGGAAAACCTTCAAAATTGCCAGTATATCCAAATACTTATTTTCCCCACTGAATATACTACAACCCAGAAAACTGTTGTCCCGGATCGTGCCGCGGCCCGTGCTTTGGACCGCAGTCGTGTCCGTGCCCCTGTGTCTGGGTCCGCTGTGGCTCCCGGCGGGTTTTTACAGGGGCGTGCATATGCTCTGTACCTTTTCCTGCCCCCGTGCTACTCCCTGGTCCTGCTTCAACCTGTCCGTCCTCGTGGCTTCCCCAGCGTGGTGGGGCCCCCATAGGGCGGGCTGCCAGCCTGGGGAATTTATGCACCAGTGCTCCTGCCCTCCTGTGACCGTGCCCCTTTTTCCTCAAAAGGGAATTCCCTCCGGGACTCAGTGTCGTTCGTTGGGTGTTCATCATTAGACAGACCTCTGCTGCTGAACTCCCTATTTAAACCCCGGTTTCCAGGCTTTCCCTAACTGGTTTAAAACCTGCATGTCCAGCGCACCGTTCTCATGCTGTGTCCTGACAATTGACCCCCGTTTCCTCTCTGTCCTGCTGCTGAATACTTCTGTCCCCTTTGGGAGCAATTGATTATGCGGCATCACCCGTTTATCAGCCCCAGTGTCATCACCCCCCGCTCTTCGCCCAACCCCCTGGGGGTATTCCCATTTTTGAAGCGGGGGGGCCCTTTCCCGTCCCAAAGATTTCGGCTTTGCGGCAAATTTTTACAACCAACGGACCAACAAAAGGGGATCCGGGGAGGACTCTACCTACCTTTTGTGTATTAACCGTCAGGGCACGCACCGGAGCAACTTTTAAAAAACGACAAATTACCGACGTCTAGATGAAGGGGCATCTGCACTGGCCCCCACGCACTCCCCCCCCTGCTGTGGTTCTGCGCCCCCTGCCATGTCCAGTCCCAGCCCACTGCCTCTGCCTGCCCGTTAAACGGAGACCCCCCCTTACATGTGGGGTTCATAAACCATTACCATAACACTTGAGGCCCTGACCCCCATTTCCCTCCGATAGACCCAAGGGGGGTTTTTATCATCACCTGCTTCAGGTGAACCTTGGGCCGGGGCCCCCCCCCCCGGGGGGAAAAGGGGGGATCCCGAGGGGGACATCCAAGAGTTTTGAGCACCTTCCGGAAAATTTTTTGGACAACCGGGGCACATACCTCTGGGCATCTGCTCTGCTATGTCCCTGTCAAGGGGAATTTTTCTGTGGCCAATATGCCACCCGGTTTCGTACCCTGGCTTCAGAAAACGAGGCCCCCTTGTTGCAGCTTTTTTGGGGGGCTCGCGGGGCTTTAAAGGTTTAACTGGTGGTCGTGCCCTACCAATAACTAAAGACCTCATTCTCAGCTATGAAAATCGACAAAAACTTTTTTCTGAGAGCTAAACTTCGCCACAGCCCACCGCCCTTCCGCCCCGCAACCCTTCCCCTCGCCTTGTCCCTTCCCCCCCAAGTCTATTCCCCGGGCTTGCCCTCCAAACGATCCATGGGGGGAATCTCTATCTAACCGGGATGAACGCACTCGCCGGCGCATCTAAAACCTTGCCCTATACGTGGCGCCCCAACATACCTAAAAACTCCCATTTCACCCTGCTGCGCCCGGGAAACCCCATGCATGGGGTTTGGGGGTGAAGTGTCTCTGAGAAAAGATGCCTCTGCTCCTCGTCTGACCCCCTGGTCCCTCTTGTTTTGGGTTCCAGACAAAAAACTAAGTTTCTGCTTGTTGGACTCTAGTTGTCTGAAAATTTATCCACCCTTTTTGCTTGACAATATTGCCCGCCTGTCCCTGTCGGATAAACCCTACGTTCTCCTCCCCCAACGGGGAACCTGAAAAACCAAAAGCGTTACCGTCCAAACCTTTGTCTCTGCAAACGGAAGTTTCCCCCAAAAAGGGCATTCATTTCGTTTTGCCTAAAACACTCTTCAGTCCCGCTTGGGCCCCCCGGGTTTCCCGCGTCCAATCCATCCTAGATTGGGAAAAAAAAGGGGGCGGTTCCCATGGGGGGAGCCATGCTACTCCTGCCTGAAGCCTCCATCCTTGCCCTGCCCCCCTTTTCCTGCCCGTTTCTGCTGTGCGCTGAAGAGGGTCCCAAGCAAAAAGAAGGCTCCTGGGTTTTAAAAACACCCCTGTTTCCCCCCCCACCCCCTTCCCCTGCCTACTGATTTTGCTTCTGCCCCCCCAGGTTCAAGAAGTAAATCCATCTCTGGACGTCCTAGAAACAGTTCCTGGGGTAGAGGAGGGGGTGGTTACCCCCACCTTAGGGGGGTTACCTGGCTACCCGGAGGAGGGGGCTTAAGGGGGGATTTTTGTCACGATCCGCCGCCCCGGCCTTAGACCGCGGTCATGTCCGTGCCCCTGTGTTTGGGTCTGCTGTGGGTCCGTGCGGGGCTTTCAGCGGCAGTATGCTCTGTACCTGCTCCTGCTGGCCCCGCTACTCACCTGGTCCTGCTTCCACGCGTGTCCATCCCATGTGGCTTCCCCAGCGTGTGTTGCACCCCATAGGGGGGGCGCCGCCAGCCTGCGGAATTTACACACAGTACCCCGCTTCCTGCATGGTGACCTCTGACCCTTCCCTTTATAAGGAACTTCCCCCCCTGGACCCCGGGTCAGTTCGTTGGGGTTATCATTAGAGAACCTCGCTGCTGAAGCTCCTGCTGGGAACCCCCGGGGTTTTCCCGGCTTTGCTGAACTTTCTTTAAACCCCGCACTGTCCAGCACACCTGTTCTCCTGCTGTGTCCCGACTATTGACCTCCGTTTCCCTGTTGTCTCCTGTTTCTGAAAAATATTCTTTTCCTGTCTGGGGCCTGTCTCTGTTTTAAAAGCGGCATCACCTCCAGTGTAGCTATTCCAGCCCGCACTTTGGCCAAAACCCCTGGGGTATTACCCTCTCTCTGCAGGGCCCCGTGGATCCCTTACCAGGGCTTTCTGGGGTTTGCGGCCGGAAATCGTTACAACTGTAGCTATGTTTTTTTTGTTTTGTTTTTTAATTTTCCTAGGACTATTTTTTTGGGAAAACCCCCCTTACAGAGGGAAAAAAAGAAAATCTTCTATACTTTGACTAAGCCATATATTCATGAAGAAATTAAACCCTAGTTAAGTAATAAAAGTAAATTTTTTACCATCAGGAAAAACTTTCCCTACAACCTTTCATGCTTTTGGCACATAAATAAAATCTGTTTTTGTGTTTTAAACATAGTCTTTGTTTGAAAAAAAATTTTTTAAGGGGTTGTTCGGTTGGTATAAAAAATAAATTATCACCTTTCTCCTGTCCTCTGTTCCAGTGCTGTGTCTCTTCTGTTTACTGTAGTCTTCTTTTGGATGGGGACATCGCATTGCAGCCACTGATGGGGTGCAGCAGTCACGTACCTCTGCTTACGTCACCATTTTGAGCTGTTTACTTAAGAGCGATGATGTAAATGAGGGGCACATGACCGCTGGAGCCAATTATTAGCTGCAGTTGCAATGTCCACCTCTGGAAGAAGAACACAGTAAACAGAAGAACAGAGAGACAAAGGAGGAGCGCAGGAAGGTGAGTATACGTTTTTTTTTATAGGGCCTCGGGATTGCCTATTTTTTTTTTAAACAGGAAACCCTTTTTGTTGCACATTTTTTTGGGGGATTTTTTTTACTTGATTTCACAAATGGTTTCACCACATGTAACCTTTATCAACAGGAAAAACCTGTCTGTCCGTACATACAAGCTTAGACAAGGTGCACATACAGTACTAAAAACAAATATGTACAGTTTTGTGTTGCTATTTTGAGAATCTGGCATATGTCCAGAACTTTGGGGCCCCATGTTTAAATGATAAAAATAGTTTTCTCTTGTAAAATTTTTTATGTTCATTTTACTTTCAATAATTACAGGACGCATGGTGTTTTTGTCTAGCACGAATGCATATGTAAGTGCCATAAATAGTGTTTATTCATTGACAAAGGCTGGTGTGGAGAAGTTCTGTGATGGCCTTCGACTAGAAATGAAACCGTTTGGAGTGCAGGTAGGATTTAAGAATTTGGTAAAATTTTTCATTATTATTTAGTAGCATTAACAACCACCATATGATTAGGTGTGTATGGGATGTGAAAAGCAGAACTTTTTAATTTTTGTGTTTTTCATAATTTTCCCAAGAACACCCAAAAAATAAAAACAATTATAGTGGTTAAATCCTTAAAGAGGTTGTCACAACTCAAAAATGAATAATAGGCTGTTGGTGCCAAATCAAAAAAAAAAACAAAAAAACTATACTCATCTTCCTCCGCTTCACCATTTCAACGCTATTTCTCCCTGGCCTTCTGTTAACATCTTTCCTGCAGTTGCTGATTTTGGTGCAAGGTTATGTTTTCCCCTTTGCTTACACTACTGCTTGGAGCTGTTCACTTGTGAATGGTGATGTTAGGGAGTGGGATGTATGGCGCCAAAACGCAAATAAGCAAAGAGCCCCTTTGGAAGGGAAAATATAGTAAAGAAGATCTGGGAGAGCCAGCCCTGAAATGGAGAAGCAGGGAAGTTGAGTATAGCTTTTTCTATTTTGCTTGGCACCAGTACTTTATTATTTAATTTGTATTTCAACCTGACAACCCCTTTAACTGAAGCTGGCCATACACATAAGAACCAATTTCACTGGGGATCCCCAAAGGGGGTGTCCCATGGGAGGTTTTTTGGGCCCTTTTTTTTAGGGGGTTTCGGTTTTTAAGACCCCTGAAAAACGGTCAAAAAAAAAAACCAACGTGGCTTATGGGAAAACCCTTTTCTGCATCCCCCCGGCACAGGTTTTTTCCTCTGGCGGTTTTTTCCGCCCCCCGGGGGCCCCGCCCGCAAAACATTAAACAAGCATAATCTTCATCGCGGAGAAAAGCCATCCCCCTCCCCCCCCTCCCCCCCGGCCGGATAAACCGACCAGTATTTTTCGGGCGCATCCCCACGGCATGGGGGCAAATAAGTCCATTTGCCGGGCCCGGGATTTGTCCCTTTTTTCGCCCCTCCCCCCCCATTGGCCCTCCCCCCCATGAGAAGCACATATTCCGTCCGAAAACCGGACGGAAGATGGTGCTTGCTCAATGGTTTGCCTCCGGACCGCCGGCGACAAAACCGCGGGCTGGAAAACCCGTACAGTGGGGACTGCTGCACAGGGTTTTCCATAGACACAATTGTGCTAATTTTTTTGGCCCGGTTTTTTTAGGGGGGTCTGAAAAAACCCCAAACCGCTAAAAACCCCCGGAAAAACCCCTTTCCGTGGGGACAGCCCCTTTATTGCCATGGGGGTGCGCCCTTTTGTACAGCTGCGGTGGTCAAATTGCAAAAGTGTCTATTAGAAGTACTGTATATCCATATTGGTTGTCTTTGAATTACTATATCTTGTCAAAAATCCACAATAAACTTTATTATAACAAATACGTTATACAAAACTGACACAATGTTTTTAATCACAGCTAAAAAAACATTAAAAATAACATAGTGCAAAAAAGCAAGGGGCAGTACGTCACTTAAAACATGGGAAAACAAAAAAAAATAAAAATACCACAAGCACTTATAAATTTCAATAGTAAAAATAAGGACATGAATATACACCAGGGTGCATGCAAAAATAATATCAAAAAGTGAAAAAATAATTACAAATGTAAAAATTTTGTTACCCCGGGAATGAGAGACAAGCGACCCGCCAAAACCGCCCGACGTACGTTTCGCCCCCCTAGCTTTCTCAAGAGGGTTGGTAATTACTATTGTAATTTATACTATGATGCATTGGG